>RJWT010048193.1:0-11198 GCA_004365215.1 Cuniculus paca | reverse complement strand
TGAAACATTTAATGAATAAAAATACCAATATTACACTAACTTGTTCAGAAAATACAGGTGATGGGGACACTTCGGAACTCATTTTGTAAGGCAATAAAAAACATAATGCTGCATCTTGGCAAAGACATCCCAACAAAGAATATTGTGAACAGATACCTTGGTGAAGGTAAATCTTCCATAGACGATCACCAACTTTAACACAGCAGTACACAGCTACACATATCATCCACAAATGGGTTTAATCAGAGTTGCATTTGAAAGTCAGTCAAGTGGCTGAGGCTGTAGCTCAGTGTTACAGCAATTACCTGGTGTGAATGAGACCCTGGGCTTGATCTCCAGCACTGTGGGAAAACAAACAAACAATAGCATGGGGGCACACACCTGTAATCCCAACACTTGGGAGGCTGAAGGAAGAGGATTGCTGTGAGTTCCAGGTCAGACTGGGTTACACAGCAGGACCCTGTCTCATTCTATGTAGAATGCAAATAAACAAATGAATAAACAAATAATAAAAAGGCAATCAGCATGATTCATCACACTGATAGAATAGAAAGGAAAATAATATGATCACTGAAAAACAAAATTCAGCACCTCTCAATTATTTTTCAGACTCTACAGCCAGGGTTGGTGACATAGTGCCAGCATTTGGGAGGCTGAAGCAGGAGGATTGCTTGAGCCCAGGCATCTGAGGTCCTCCTGGGCACCATAGTGAATTCTACCTCAAAACAAACAAAAACTCTCTACAAATTAGAAATATGGGAGAAACTTTTCTAGTCAGATAAAGGACATCTAAAGAAAATCTACAGGTAACATATTTGACAATAACAAACTCAATATTTTCGCCCTAAAATTAGGATCCAGGCAAGAATGTCTTAGGCTGGAGATCCTAGTCGATGCAATAAATCAGCCATATAAAATAAAAGACAGACACTAGAAAGAAAGTAGTAAGAGTTTATTTGCAGGTAAAATTGTCTACATAGAAGATTTTGAAATATTTTTATAAATATAATAAGAAAGATTTATCAACATTATAGGTTACAAGGTCACAAAAATTTTATTTCTAACTGCCAGCTTGGAAAATGAAATTTAAAAATAGCATTTCCAGTAGTATCAAAATACCTAGAATGCTTTAAGTACTTAGGAATACATGTACATAATGACAGTTGTGAAAGGCCAGTTTGAAAGCTATAATTTACTGATGAAAGAAATTTAAAGAAACCTAATTAAATGGAGAGCTACATCACATTAGCAGCTGGAAGATCAACATGGATGAGGTGTTTGTCATTCCAAAATCAAAGTATAGTGCACAGTTTTGGGGGGTGGGCACTGGGGATTGGAGTCACAACCTCGTGCTTGCCAGGCAGGCATTTACGCCACTGAGCTAAATCCGTGGCTCAAAATCAAAGCATAGCTTCCACACAATCTCCAAACCCCCAGTAGATCTTATGTAGAAAATGATAACCTGCTTTTAAATTTGTATTTGAAAATGTAAAAGACCTAGAAGAGCCAAAGTCATTTTGAAAAAGAAAAACTGCTAGTGGCGGACTGTATTAGCTTGGGAGCGCTTCTGTAACAAAGTGTCCCAGCGAGGTGGCTTCGACAGCAGGGGATTCTCATCCAGCTCTAGAGCCTGGGAGGTTGAGAGCAAGGCCTGAGAGCAGGGTTGGCTTCTCCTCAGCCCTGGGCTCGTGGACGGTGGCCTTCTCCTCCCTGTGTCCTTGTGTGGGCCTTTCTTCTAGGCTGGACCTGTCCCTCTTGAAGCTGACATCTAGAGTGTCCAAATCTCATGTGTTCAGGGGCAGAGCTTTGGGGAGCGGGTGGGGTCGTGGGGCGCCATACTCACAAGGGGGTCCACCGGTGAACCCCTGGCTGAGTGTGCTGTGGTGTAGCCAGGGTTTACAAGGGAAAGGATTTAATACAGGACACTTAATTTATGGGACCGTTTTATAATATTCCCCAAAGAGTCAAATGCAAAAGAGTGTGGGAGACCTGTCCACACACTAGAGACCCAAAGAATCCAGCCAAGGGCCCGAGTCCCATGACAATGTCCCACACGAGTCCAGCTGGAGGCCTAGAGCCCACACCGATGTCTCATGCAAGTTTGTTTCAAGGATCTGCACTGGGAGGGTTCAAAGGTCAGTGGTGGAAGCGTGAAAGTCTACGCCAGCAGGGTAAAGGATCTGTGCCAGCAGCTGAGGGATCCGCACTGGAGCCAGCAAGGGATGAGCAACGTAAGGACCAGGGCTCCCCCTAAAAGCACAACAACCATCTTCAGTAACAACAAGGACCTGAGCTCCTCCAAGGATGAGAACAGCTGAGTGTGACAAGCTTCTCCAGGAGAATCAACAGCCCCTTATCTTCCCCTCCAGTTTTCCTTTTTATGCCTTGGCAACAGTCCTCAGGTAGCCTTCCATGCCCAGCACCACGAGGACTCAGCTCAGCTGGGTGTTTGTTATAAGCTGACCATTAGTTGATCCACCACAGTCCATCCCTTGTCAATTTAATAACCAGACACATTTCCCTAAACCGCAGTCTCCAGTGGCGGATTTGTGAAAAGTTAATGTGTCTCGGTCTACTCAGATTAACATAACGATTATATATGTACAATTCTTATTGCACTCATTCCCGTACCAAAAGCAAAATATTCAAAGGGTGATCAAAATTCAATGTTAAAACCAAAGTATTTGACTAATTAACCTAATTATAAACATATCTAAAAAGCTACATTGAAATCACTTAAAAGGCTATTATAATCACAGCCCTTGCTTCCCATTAACTTTTAAAAACAGGGCACAGCAACACTAAAGAGCAGGAATCTCCTGCGTTTCAAATACACTCTTCCCTCCAGGAGAAAGGCTTCAGCTCCTGGTCCCATTGTCCCGTTGGTCTCACATGTTCTCCTCTGTTTAATCCTGGCAGCCCACAGCTCCACTGGAACCTTCCCTCTGGCCAGTGCTTCAGAGTACCCCGCTGGCTCCTTGCTCTTAATTTTGCACACTGATCTGGTCAGAAGCTCTCAACAGTAACCGTGTCACGGTCCCAACAGTAGACTGCATTGAAATTCTTCTGTGACCCAGGTGATATCTGTAAATGCAACCCAAATGCTGCCAAAGCACAACATACACCACCTGGGACCCAGCAGCCAACGCAGTCCTCACGAGAAGCCTCCTGAGCCTTGCCTGACCAGCGGCATTCCCATCAGAGATTTGACTTCCATGGAATAACCCTACTGAAACCGTAAGCCTAATTAATGCTCTCCTCCTTTCAGAAGTGGGTGTTGGGGATGGTGTCACAGGAAAATACCTGAGATCCCCCCCTTCTCAGAAGGACATCAGTCACACTAGTTTGAGGCGCACCCTGTGTCCTCCTTGAACCTTAATTACCTCCGAAATGAAGGCCGTAATGCCAAGTACCAGCACATCAGTCGGTGCTAAGGTCTTGATTTACAAATTTGGCTGGATGCAATTCAGTCTCTCTTCAAAGAGTCTGACTAAGTTTGGGGATGTGACCGGGTCCTGGGGTGTTTAAATGCGTGCAGGGAGTATCATGGTGGCCACAGCTGAGAGCCACAGGGCGAGGGCTGAGCACGCACAGCCGTGGCCTCTCATGGACTCTGAGGGCTGAGCGAGGCCAGCTGGACACCGAGGGCCGCTCTGTCAAAACAGTGCCCAATGAGCAGCTTTCGCTTCGGACACCCCTCCTGCCCGGGCGTGGTCCCAGGGCCACCAGCTACTGTGCTCGGCCCAAGGCGGGAAGGGGCCAAGGCAACGGGGCAAAGCCATTCACGCCCGCTGCACCGCGGGATCCAGCTCTTCCCGCTGCGCCTGGGACTTCCAGGCTGGAAAGAAACAGCACTGAAAAGGAGAGGGCGGCCTAGCCTCACGCGGCCAGGGTCCCGGTGTTGGCGGGAGCCGTGTTTGCACCGGCCCGGAGCCATGTGTGCTGAGCTGTCTGCCCCGGGCTCGCTGGCTCCTTTATGTCTTGGGGGGGGCAGCAGCACCCCGGCCGCCCTCCCCGCCTGCCCACGGCCTGCGCTGTCGCAGCTGCACGTGGACAAGGCCTGGCTCCGCCGCCTCCACGCACAGCGCCCGCGGCTCCCTGCCGACCTCCAGGCGGGACGCGAGGGCTGCAGAGCGGCCGCAGAGAGCGAGCGAGCTGAGGACCGCGGCGGAGCAGGGCACCAGCCCCCCGGCTGCCCTGTCCCAGCCTGGCCTGTCCTCGCTGTCCCTGCGGCTTTCTGGGGCCTCGCGGGGTCCCCGAGCTGGCGGCTCCAGAAGGGCTTTGGTCCCGGGCAGCGGACACTTGGAGAGCGTTGCGGATTCCTCTCCGCACAGTCACTTTCCCGTCCTCCCCGCCCCCAGGACATTTCCCGAAAACGAGCTCGGCGGGGCCAGCGCGCAGCAGGCGCCGCGCTCTCGGGCGCTGTCCCGGCGGGGGCTCCAGCGGCTCGGTGGCCTGCGTCCCGCGGCCAGGCCTCCTCTGCTGTGGGCGGGGGACGGGGTGAGGAGTGAGAGTCCGAAATCGGAACCCGATACGAACCACACCAGCCCTGCCCCAGTGCAGACAGAAATCGCAAAAAACACAGGAAACTATGCTCCTTGGACTTTGAGGTGAGAACCTGACTCCACTTCATTCATTCATTCATTCATTCATTCATTCATTCATTCATTCACTCATTCACTCATTCACTCATTCGCTGTGCTGTGATCATCTCCCACCCAGTAAGGTGGAGGGGCTGCAAGCAGGGAGGGGAAGCGCAGCCCCCGCCCCCTGGGTTTCCTGCACCCCCAGCGGCCAGGTAGGTGAGGTTAAACCCGCCCCTCCGCCACCTGTGAAAGTCTGAAATTCCCAAGCTTTCTCTGGCACTCAGTAAAAAATTACCAGGCAGGCAGAGAAGGATGGAAAAGGACCAGCTGTGAGGAGAATGAACAGACCTGGCTGCTGGCAGACGGGGATTTCAGCGGTTCCTACCACATATCCTGCAGGTCAGGGAAGGTACAGGAGCCAGGCAGGCAGCGCCGGCCAGCAATCTCAGCCCTCTGAAAGGCTAAGGCAAGAGGATTACAAGTCTGAGCCCAGCCCGGGCAGCTTAACAAGAAACTGCCTCAAAATATTAAAAGATTAGCTGGGAATGTTCATTGTTTTGTTGTGATTGCCTCTATTCTGTTTTATTTTGTTTGGTTGTATTCTTTTCAAAAAAAAAAAAATTAGCTGGGTGTGATGTCTTACTCCTGTAAATCCAGGCCTCAAGAGGATGAGGTATGAAGATTGTTGTGAGTTTGAGGCCAACCTGGGATACACAGCAAAACCTTGTCTCCAAAAACATTTATAAATTTAAAATATGTAAGTAATTTAAAAAGAGCTAAAGATGTAGCTCAGTCATGGACTTCTCAGCACTGGAAAAAAAAAAAAAGGAAAACTTGGTATAGGAAATGGTAACACATTAAGTAGAGACTTAGACTGTTGGAAAAACCTAAAATGAACTTCTAGAATTGAAAATGACAATGTCTGAGATGGAAAGTGCACTCGCTGGGATTAACAAGCAACTGAGTATAGGGAGATGTGAATTAAAAATGGCAAGAGAAACTGGGCAAAAAGAAACAGAAAAAAATGACGAAGGATATGAATAGTGTATCACTGAACCGGAGGATGACTTCAAGTTACCTGTAATCGGACACCACAGGAAAGGAAGGAAAAGGACAACAAAAGATTGGGGAAAATGATGTTTGAGATTTTACTTGATGAAAATCATAAACCCCACATTTGGAGAAAGTCGGTGAACTGTAATCACCAGAAAACCATACCAGAGCACATCCTAATCAAGTTATTTAGAACCACTGAAAAGGAGAAAACAAGAAGCAATGAGAGCCAGGCATGGTGGCTCACGCCTATAATCCCAGCACTCAGGAGGCTGAGGCAGGAGGATCACTGCTGGTTTGAGCCCAGCCTGGGCTACATAGTGAGTTCAAGGCCAGCCTGAACTACATAGTGAGACTCTGTCTCAAAAACAAATAAACAAACAAAAAAACAGGAGAATGAGGAGAAGGAAGAGGAGGAGAAGAAGGAGAAAACTACGATGGAAGGAGCACATTACACAGAGAAACAAAGATAAGAATGATCAAGACAGCGGGTATGGTAGCAACACACCGTGTGATCCGCACTCAAAGGCAGGAGAATTGTGAATTCGAAACCAGCCTGTGCAATTTAGGGACTCAGCAAGTCACCGTCCCAAAATAAAAAATAAATGAAGGTTAGGGATACAAAGGCCCTGAGTTCAGTCTCCAGTACAGCCAAAATTTTTTCTTTGAGAGAGAGAGAGACAGAGACTATCACAAGAGATCATGATGGCCAGCTAGGAGTTGGCACAGAGACACCTGTCTGCTCACAAGTAGGCAGTTAGCAAACTGGGCTGGGGGAGCAGCTCAGAGACCTGCAACCAAACTCCTACTGCAACATCACTGGGACTGTGTGTACACTTTGGTCTTGTGCTTTTGTGACAGAATGAGGAGTTTTGATTGTTTTTTTTTTCTTTCCTTCTCTTTTTCTTGTCTTCTCTATGCCCACTTTTTTTTCTTCCCTCTTCCTCTCTTCCTCTTTTCACTTTGCATATACATAGTTGGTGTCTATCTCTGTGTAAAATTTAGTAAGAATGACTAGTGCTTTAACTTAGACAGAGCCTTTCAGGGTAGTCAGGGAAGCCTCACCAAAACAGCACACAGGATCCAAACATGAATGAACAGGTCCAGTAATCTCCCAGCTTTCCTCAGTCTAAGTCCATATCCCTCCCTACGCATCCCTCCTCATGCTCTCACAAATGCTCTCAAACTCCTTCAACACCAGTTCTTTTTTTCCAGCTATAAAAATAATTCCAGTAGTCTGACCCCCGTCATATTTCAACCCATCGATGAAATTTTTTTCTCTCTCTCTCTTCCTATTGACCTTCCACTACCTTTTCATTCCCCCCACCCGGGGCACATCCTAGTCTGTTAGCAGGATAGTACAGTCACTAAGGGCCCTGATAAAAGGGTAAAATTGTTAAAACAGGTTTTAATGTAAATGGTAGATGTCTGGTTGCATTGGTTGATCCTGATATAACAGATAAAAATTTGCCCCTTGCGACAGTGATCAGGTTAAATCCTATTAAACTAGGTAGGACAAACAAAGCTAAGAAAACAACACTGGAAAGGAAAAAAAAATACTAAAGATATACCCATACTAGCAATAAAGTCTTTCCACTCAAACCTCAGCATACACATACAGAGAGAGAGAGAGAGACAGACAGAGAGAGAGAGACAGAGACAGAGACAGAGAGAGAGAGAGAGAGAGAGAGGAAACATGAAGGAAAAAAGCATCAAAATGCCTTTAAAAACTCGAGATTTCTCCAAAACACATCTAAGGAATATCGATGGGAAGAAAATCAAAGGCCAAATGATAGAATTATATAAAAAGCTAAAAGAAGAAACAAAGAAACTTGGAGAGTTCAAGGACGATATAACTAAATAGATAATAGGTTTGCTTTTTAAAGGTCAGTGAACTTAAGAAGATACTAATAAAAAAACTAGCAGACCTAACTAAAATGATTTAAAGCTTGAATCAACTTAGCAAAGAATTACAGACCATGAAAAGGTGCCAGACAGAAATACAGAAAATGAAAAATTCTGTGGAAAGAGTGGGCTGCAGAGATAACTGATGTAAGAAGAGAGCGTCCGAACTACAAGATAGGGATGATGCACAAACACATTTAACCAGAGGTTCCTTACAAAGAACAAGGTAATGGAAAATGGATTCAATCACTGCTAGATGATGCAAAGAAGACTAAGATCACTTGGAGTTAAAGTCAGAAGGCAGCATGAATGGCAAAAAGGAAAAAAAATGTTCACAGAAATCATAGCAGAAAACTTTCTGAGTACGGGGAAAGAATACAAAATACAAGAAAGTGATACATACCAAATCCCAAATACCTATGATCAGAAAAAAAATCTCTGTGACACATCATAGTCAAAATCTGAAAAGTTCAAGCAAGAATACAATCTTAAAAGCTGTTAAAGAAAACAACAACAAAAATCACTTATAAAGGAAAATCCAGGTGGGCACAGTGGCCCACGCCTGTAATCCCAGCACTCTGGAGGCTGAGGCAGGAGGATCACCATGAGTTTGAGTCCAGCTTCGGCTACACAGTGAGCTGAAGGCCACCCTGAACTACATGTTGAGACCCTGTCTTAAAGAGAAAAAAAAAAAAGGTAAACCCTTTAGAATTATAGCAGACTTCTTAACACAAACCCTAAATGTCAGTAGAGCCTGGAGTGAAGTATTTCAAGCCCTAAAAGAAAACTTTCAACCCAGAATAATATCTTGCAAAATGATTTTTCAAAATTGGTGGATAAATAGGATCATCCATGGCAAAGAGCACCTTAAGAAATTCATGACCACCAAACCAGCACTCCAAAAAATTCTCAAGGATATCTTAGAAAGAGATAATAAAGCCAACAATGCCAAAAAGTCTGATGGAATGAATACATCAAGCAGGGTGAGGAGTTAAGCAGAAGGGGGAAAAATAAAGGAATCAGCCATAGAAAAGTAATGGAAATGACAGGTAGAAGTCAATGCCTTTCAATAATTACTCTCAATGTAAATGGTTTCAATTCCATACTTAAGAGATACAGATTGGCAGACTGAATACAAACAAACAAACATACAAAATGATACCTGCATAGCAAGTACAAGGTTGTAAGTGTGATCCCTGGTATCAAAAAAAGAAAAAAAGTATCTGCATACAAGAAACACACTTACTTCAAAAAGAAATTAATTCTGTCTTTGTTACTTTTCTCTGGTTGCTGAGACAAAATACCTGACACCCAAAGTGAAGCAAGGAAAGGTTTATTTAGCTTATAGTTTTTTGGAGGTTTCAGACCATACTCAGCTGGCTCCAAAGCAGGGTGGTGTGGCTGAGGGGCAGCTGTTCAAGGTGGCCTCAAGTGACAAGAGTGAAAGGGGCAAAAGGGGTGGGGAGCATGCCTCCTTCTCTCCCTTACATTGTATGCTGGCTCCACCCCTGGGCACGTACAACACTCACACTGCCTATCTCAGTGCTGGATAACAAACCAATCACAAAGGCTAGACTCAGTCACCTCCATGACTGCATGAGGCTTGGGAGGCCACCCACATGCAAACCATAACACACTAAATAAAAATAAAGGGATAAAAAACAATATTTCACCCAGTGGGAGCCCAAAAGCAATCAGGAATAGCTATCCTATTTTCAAACAAAGTGGACATTATGGAAAAACCAACAGAAGACATCAAGAAGGTCACTACATATTGGTTAAGGAAACAATTCAATGGAAAGAGATAACAATTGTAAGTATATATGTACCAAGTACCTGTCCACACAATTTCATGCAACAAACACTACTGGACATACCAGATCAGATGCATCAACATGATAGTGGGAGACCTCAATATCCCATTTTCATAAATATACAGATCAACTAAACAAAAAAAATCAGTAAAGAAATATCACAGTTAAACAACACCTTTAAACAAATGGACCTAACAGATATCTACAGAGTGTTCCACCTACAACAGAATACACATTTTTCTCAGCAGCACATAGAACTTTTTCCAAAATAGACCACATACTAACCCTCCAAGCATGCTTAAATAAAAACAAAAAGGTGAAAATCATCCCATGTTTGTTATTAGACCACACTGCAATGAAACTGGAAATCACTGATGAAAGAAACTACATAACATTTGTATCTGCCTAGAGATTAAACAATAATCAGTGGGTCACAGAAGAAAACAAAAAGAAATTAAACAGCTCCTGTAATCGAATGATAATGCCAGTACAACATGTTAGAGCTTATGGGACAGGTTGAACACAGTCCAAAGAGGGAAGTTTGTTGCTGTGAATGCCCACATGTCAGAAAAACAGAGCAAGTCAAAAATAACCTAATGATGTACCTCAAAGTCCTTGGAAGACGAACCATGCAAATTCAAAGCTAGCACAAGGAAAGAAATTTTAAAGATCAGAGAAATTAGTGAAATAGAGATTTTGAAAAACAATGCAAAGGACCAACAAACTGGTTCTTCAAAAGAATGAACAAGCTGGGTGTGGTGGTACAAGGCTGAAATCCCAGCACTTGAGAAACTGAGGCAGAAGGATCACTGTGAGATCAAGGTCAGCCTGGACTACAAAGTGAGTTCAATACCAGCATGAACTACATAGCAAGACCTTGTCAAAAACAAACAAACAAAAGCATAGAAAGAAACAATAAGTACACCACAGAGAAACCTTTAAACAAGCTTACCAAAAGAAGGAAAGAAAATACCCATGTTAAACAATTGAACTATTTAATAACATGCAGTAAAGTTGAGGCATTAATAAAAAACAACCTACAAACTAAGAAAAGTCAAAGACTTGATGGATTCATCACTGAATTTTTAAAGAAATTCAGGAACAATTTAATGTCAATACTTCTCAAAGTCTTTCATAAAATTGAAATGGAAGGATGATTGTCAAAGTCATTCCTAGAAGCTAGCATTACCATGATTTCAAAACCAGACAAAGAAACAACTAAAAAATAGAACTATAGACCAGTCTCTGTAGCCCATGGGACATAACATCAATTTTATTACAAAGGCACATTATCATGGGTGTAATACCCACATTTATTTTTTAGAATATTTCTATGCATAAGTTATTAATTTTAATCTTATAAAGTTTATATTAAACAATGAGTACTTAACAGGAAAAAATATCAAAAAATTAAAGTGTTGAATTTTTAATATTTATTGTTTATAAAAAACTATCAAATTTTCCAACATTGACTTTTTTGCTATACTAAGTCTAAAAAACCCCACAAATTCACTCATGAGGCTGAGACAGGAGGATTGTTGTGAGTTTGAGACCAGCCTGGGCTACAAAGTGAGCTCAAAGTCAGCCTCAACTGCATAGTGAGACCCTATCTCAAAAAGACCAAAAACAAAACAAAACCACGAATTCTTTTTTTAAAAAAAACTCACAAATTCTTACAAGAACTATAGTGAAAATAACAATAATGCTTTACCAAAAAAATTTACTTCAATTATCACAGGCAGTCTGTGGGGCCATTGCTGTGACTGCATCTGCCCAGGTGGTTCAAGAGCCTCTGGAAATAACTTGTGGGAAGAGTTTGGCAAGGTTTAAAGATGCCCCC
>RJWT010048192.1:0-11182 GCA_004365215.1 Cuniculus paca | reverse complement strand
GCCTGGCAAGCGCAAGGTCCTGAGTTTGATTCCCGGTACCAAAAACAAAAACCAAAAACAAACAAACAAACAACCCTCAGAGAGATGGCAGAAATTAGGACATGATCTATGCATTCAATGAACTTAGATGCAAGGAGAAATCTAGCAGGTGTCACAGAATTTGTAAAGTAGCATACAATGTGATACATGCAACCGCCACAGCAGTTCAAAGAAAGAAAGCAACAATGTAAGTTTAAGTAGTTAACTGAAGATGACTTAACCAAGAAGAGTGAACCTAACCTAAGTTTTAAAGATGTGGACAAGAGAGAAAAAGAGCTGTACATGTTCTGAGACAGACAGAGAGAAAGTCTGTTTTTGTACTTCACCTCATGCAGTTTTCACTGCAATCCCATAAGTTGGGTGTTTTGTCCTGAATTTTACAAATGAAGACACCTGGGATTCTGGACTTTGCTAACTGCGTAGAATCCATGACAAAGGAAGGACTTTGGGACAAAATGAATTCGGGAAAAGTAGGAAAAGGTGCTACCTAGGTTGCCATTCAAGTAACGTTGCTAACATTTTTTTGTAGTCACGGCCAAAGCTGATTCTGACTAAGCATCATACAGCAGTTAATTGACATTTAAATTCCCTTTAGCTGGGTACTCGAAACTAAATCTGAAGAAATTAAATTGATATATACTCCATGTAAAACAGACGTGGGATGACATGCGGTTAGGAAATGAGCTGAGCTGTATAGGTTGAGATTTTAACTCTGCCATTTACTCTTTGATAGCCAAGTTAAAGTAGCTATGCCTCCATTTTCTCAGGTTTATGAGTTTTTTTGTTTTTGTTTTTTGTTTTTTCAGACAGGGTCTCGCTATATAGTTCAGGCTTATGTAGCCCAGGCTGGCCTCGAATTAACAGCAGTTCTTCTGCCTCAGTCTGCCAAGTGCTGGGATTACCGGCGTATGCCACCACACCTGGCTTCTCAGGTTTGAATAGGAGACAGTAATACTACTGAATAGGGATTTTGTGAGCATTAAATTAGTTACTACATACAAAAAGAGAGGAAGAACTGGCACATAAGTGAGCACTCTGAATCCTTTTCAATGACAAAATGGACACGCATATCAATCATCTTAAAATGTGACTTTTAGATATAGGGATTCAGATCTCATTTAAAACTGTTCTTTCTGCCAGGTGTAGTAGTGTACACCTGTAATACCAGGGCAGGCTGAGGCAGGAGTATCTCCATGAGTTCAAGGCCAGCCTGAACTGCACAGAGGAGACCCTTTCTCCAAAACAAAATAAAACAAAACAACAAAAACAAAACAAAACAAAACAAAACAAACATAACAACAACCAAAATCTGTTCGTTTCGACTTCTTTTCCTGGTACTGGGGATTGAACTCACAACCCCATGCTTGCCAGGCATGCATTTGTGCCACTGAGCTATATCCCCAGTCCCAAACCTGTCCTTTCTGAAGACACGGTTTAGACCTTGCGAATTACTTGACTATATCACCATGTTCAGCAAAGTCTCTTAGTTTATTTATATTTTCTTCTAATTTTCTACAAATATTTCAAGTTAATGTTAAAATTTCCAGTGATAAATATACACAGATAAGAGAATAAATGAACTTTACTTTTAGTGAACTTTTCTATAGGGAAGTGGCCAAGAAAATGCTGATAGGTGAAATTACTGCTCTTGAACCTTATTTTCTTTTGTTTGGCATATATTTATTTTCTTTTTGTTGAGACAGGGTCTCGCTGTGTAGTTCAGACTGGCCTTGAACTCACTATGTAGGCTAGGCTGGCTTGGAACCCATGCCAATCCTCCTGCCTCAGCCTCCCTATTGCTGGGACTATATGCATGTGCTACCATGTCCCACTTGGCATATACTTATTTCTTTAAGAGGTTTCTAATATCTTTTATGTTTTAAAACTTTTTTAAAAAACAAAAAAACAAAACAACAACAACAAAAATTTTTTTTTTAAATACTGGGGATCAAATTTGCGACCTTGCGCTTGCCAGGCAAGCGCTTATGCTGCTGAGCTAAGTCCCTAGCCCCTGATATCTTTTATAGGTCCATTCAATGAAGTATATCAGTTTAGTTTTACTGTAAAGCCATTCATCTCAACCTGTTCTTTCTCTACTTCTTTATATGCTTCTGCTCCTTTCTCTTATCCAAAGAATTCATTTACTTTGCTGGCCTAGCTCATAGATCACTGGCTATTGGTTATCTAACTTTGGTGAGATTCCAAACTCTGATTTTATCAGCTTTGCCCAAGAAAAGAGTTAGCTAGGCCTAGATAAGAAAGTCTAGCTGGGCAGGTGGGCATGGTGGTACACATCTGTAATCCCAGCACTTGGGAGGCTGAGGCAGGAGAATCTCTGTCTTAAAACAAACAAACAGGGCTGGAGATTTAGCTCAGTGGCATAAGTGCCTGCCTGGCAAGCACGAGGTTGTGAGTTCTATCCTGGGTACCAAAAACAAAAAACAAAAACAAACACCCAAAACGACAACAACAAACACCCCCCCTAAATAAATAAAGTGTATAGAAAGGCAATAATTTGATGATCCCAGCATCCAAGGTTATGCATAGCACAGTAGAGGTAACCAGTAAATATTTCTTGAATAAACAGTAATTTTTCATAAACACAAATCTGGCTGCTTCATTCCCATGCTAAAAACCCTTTAATGATCCTTTCCTGGATGAAGCTTTAACTCTAGGCTATGAGTTCAGCCTATTGTTCAAACTTTATTTCTTGCCACTCTCCGACCCGCTTTTTGGTGGCGCTGATGATTTCCCCAATGTACCATGTGTACTCATCAAATTTATTGCTCTTGTCTTTTATTCTTAGTTCCAAATTTCAGCTAAAAGGATGTTGTTCCGGGCCTCCCCACAGAACTGATTACTTACTCTCCTATGCAAACACTCACAACATTCACGTGCTTCTATGAACATATTTATCTTGGTCATTATTTACAAGGATCTTTTTAACTAAATTATGAGCCTTTGTGGGGGAGAAAACACGACTTCATTTTATCCCCAGTGCTTAGTATAGTACCTTCTATACAGCAGGTGCTCAATTAACACTGTGTTTCTCCAAAAGTAAGACCTACCTGGAACCAAGTTCTAGAATGAGTTTAGAAGAGACAATGGCTTTAACATCAGTCCTATGGATTTTGCTCCAAAAGATTTGCAATGGGGCTCATTTTCTAGGGATCACTATTCTAAACTCATGCTACAACTTGCTTTCTTGATAGGTCTCAGTTTTGGGGAAATAGGACATTTATTAGAATGAATATTTACTAGGCTTCATGCTCCTTGATCCTGGTATCTGTCTCAAATTTGTTTCTCCCCCAGAATCTAGAACATTATGAACTCACTACAAAATTTCTGTCTAATCTTAAACGCAAAGTACTTAACTATATTTCTCTAGCTTAGTTTAGTTTAAGAAATGGTACTAGTGTTTGATGACCCTACCTTTTTTTTAGAGTTGTTTAGGATTTAATCTAGACATTTCAAGTGACTTCATGAAAGAAAATCATGTAATTGTTTAAAATTTAGAAGGCAGGGAGCTGGGTATGGTGGCACATGCCTATCATTCCAGCATTCAGAAGGCTGAGGCAGGAGGATCACTGTGAGTTTGAGACCAGCCTGGGCTACATAGGTCAGCCTGAACTGCATAATGAAACCATGTCTCAAAAAGACAAAACAAAAAATTTTATAAGATAGAATGCTATTTATGTTTGTTTGTTTATTTGCTTTTTTGAGACAGGGTTTCACTATGTAGTTCAGGTTGCCCTTGAACTTACTATGAGGTCCAGGCTGGCCTTAAATGCACAGCAATCCTCCTGCCTCAGCCTTCTGAGTGCTGGGATTACAGAGATGTGGTTTTATTTTTTTTAAGAGTGCTATTTTAATAGTGAATAAATCCTGCTTTGCACAAATGACCCCCCAAACCTTTTCTGATCTAACTTCACTGAACACACTCTGGAGAAACAATGAAACTATGATTTGACTGATGACTTCATGCAAGTTACTTTCTGGAATTTCATCACTCAGAAATGAGAACATGTTTGATTCAGGGGACCTAGATTCAGATTCTGTTTAAAGGACTGTAACAAACAAGGGACAAAAGAACCCCAAGGCACAGGGAGATTCACCTCAAGAAGATGCCATGGAAAGCTGAGTACTATGTGTGCACTGTATGTTTGCACTCAGTCCTTTCTTATAAAGTCGGGGGGAGAGAATGGAAAGACGTATTAGATAGTTCAAACTGAAGCATTATTATAAAAAAAGACACCAAACATCAGTGGTTTAATATTTTAGTCTACTCATTACAATAGTCTTATAAAGGACACTACTGGTACTTTACATGTACCTTCTAAAATTCTACATTCTCTGCTGTGTGCAACAGTGACGGTTTTCAAAGTGGCACAGCCTCCCAAGTGCTGGGATTATAGGCAAGCACCACCATGCCCGGCCTGGCCTTTTAAAATATTTTTAAAAATTTTAAGACGGGGTCTTGCTAAATTCCCCAGGTAGGACCTAAACTTGCGATCCTTCTGCCTCAGCCTCCCAGCGCTGGGATTACTGGTGTATGTGCCATCAGGCCCAGCTTGGTGTCACTTCTTTTGATCATGGACCTCTGTTTGAATTGCTGATGGTGGTGATTGAAAACATTTACAAAGTTTATAAAGGAAAAGCTGTGTTAGATATGAGAACAGCTCCTTTCTTCTTTATAGAGTAGAAGAAATCTCACAGCTAGAAAGCGTTGCTGAACTATCACTGATGTTAATTGCAATCTGCTTGGACAGGGGTGGTCATGCTGCAGTGTAACTTCATAGGTTTATGCTGCAAGAAAAAGCTTTTTAAAACATTTGATACTGTACAGTGGAAGTAAAATTCCCCAAAGCATGGAGTCAATTTCAATGGCTACCCTGACAATTAAACACTGATAAAAGTTATGAGTACTATTTATCATCTAATAAGCTAAACTGGATTTGCACATTGCTTGTCTATTTAGAATACAATAATAAACCCCAGTAAACAACCATTTTAGCCAATTTAAGCAGAATGTTTCTTTATTGAGTCATTTGCCAATCTCTCTCACACTTAAAAGTAGATTACAACCTGTAAACGGATGGTTAATTACCTGTTTAAAAAAACCACCTCTCAAGTGCAGTGTTTTACACTGCTTTGAAAGTTCAGTTGTGCTCCTTACCATTCTGTATGAACAGAAGCCGTAGCATCAGGCTTTCTGAAAAGCTAGAGAACAGTGGAAGGAGAATACATTCGTCCTGCGAGAGGTTCTGGTGTTGGGTTACAGACTAGCTAGACACAGCTGAGGTTCTGTAAAGTCTCTGGGCAAAGACACAATTCCTGAACAGACTTTATTAGTCTTTTAGATTTATCATCTAAAGAACTAAAACAAAACTAAGAAAATTCAGTGTTTTGATGATGGATTGGTGTGAGTGGTTCAGGAGCTGGATTCATGCTGGCCGATGTGAGCTGACTGCATTTCTCTCCCTGGCTCAGCACATGGCTAAGCATTGGGCACCTTTGCGTTGGTAGCTGGACCTCATGCTACAGGGTGGGAGGGACTTACACCATGGCAAATGGGAAATACCAGGGCTTGGTTTGTCATGAGCTGGTTGCTACAGAGAGATCAGCACACCACTGATTGGGTTCTGTCTTTACTACTGTCTTCAAATTGCTATTTGTTTTTTATTTTTCCTAAGGAGAGACTGAAAATATAATTGTTATATCAGTGCTGTTCAATATTTCTGTCTCACAAATGAAAACCAATCAGATTCCTTTGCAATATCTGCTGGAAGATAAATCATTTTTCCCCATTTGTCTCTCATTCAATTCTCCTAAATGAACCGAGTATACTTGATTTGGAAATTTTAAAAATAGAAGGCTCTGTAATGAGAAGAAAGCCGGTCCTCTGTCCTATTCCGCAGAGATCAGACCTGTTGCTTGAAGACACTGAGCCCATCTCCTTGGGGATGCATATTCTCTCATTTATCTGCTTTTTAAAAAAAATTTTTTTTTTTTTTTGGTACTGGGTACCTTGTGCTTGCCAGGCAGGCACTTACGCTGCTGAACTATAACCCTGGTCTGCTTGTCTGCTTTATTATAGCTCTGATACTTTCACATTCATGGTTGGAGTTTCTGACTAAAGAAGGCCTAAAGAAGTCAGTTGCTCTTTTCTGTTTTCATCACTAATGGTCTTGCTGGATAGATTTTGTTTTTGTTTTTTCGACTTTTAGAGACAGGGTCTTGCCATGTATTCTAGGGTAGCCTTGAACTTGCAATGTAGCTCAAGCTGGCCTTGCACTCAGACTCCTCCTGCCTCAGCTTCCCAAATTCTGGGATTATAGGTGTATGTGCCACACTCAACCTTTTTTGCTCTTGTTTTAAGAGGTTACAACCAAATCTTTTCTATTTATCTTCTTTTTGTGGTTTAATGTATACACTGCAAAATGCATAAATCTGAAATGAATGGTTTGATGAATTTTGTCAAATGCATATACCTATATAGTAGTCCCCATGCCTACCACACTACAGAACTGCACTAATACATATGACTAAATTTCTTGTTACTAAGAATAATTACAAATGCAGTTCCTTGAAGGCACTAGCCCCATTTCAAGTATTTAACGGTCACATATGGCTAGTTGGTTATCATACTGGACAGTGCAGATATAGGATATGCCCATCAGTGAAGAAAGATCTAGATCATGTTAAAAACAGTTTTACTATCTCACAGAGTTCCTTTTTGACCCTTCATAGCCACATTCCTCAAAAGACAAACCAATTAAAAAGCCACTGCTCTGCTTTCTGTAACCAAAACTTAATATTGCCCCTTCCAATTTGAATAAATGTATGCATACAGTATATGTTCTTTTATTTTTGGCTTCTTTCTTAGGCACAACTTTTTTTTTTTTGAGACAGGGTATTGCTATATAGTTCACATTGGCCTTGAACTTGTAATTCTCTTGTCTCAGCCTCCCAAGTGCTAGGATTGCAGGTGTGTGCCACTATACCTAGCAACACACATTTTTTTTGAAAGCATGTTTTTGAAATTCACTAATGTTGCTCCTCAGATCAGTCGCTCGTTTCTTTTAACTGTCCAGGGGTGTGCAGGAGCCTGCCCACATTGGCTAATGTGAACTGATTTTGCACACATAAAGCTCTTTTCAAATGTAAGTGATGTGACATTGGTAGCTTGAAATCAGTCATAGCAGGAGTATTTGTATCATGACACAATTGCTACAAATCTAGGTCCTTTTCCCTGATTTTTTTTTTTTTTTTGCGGCACCGGGGATTGAACTCACAACCTTGTGCTTGCCAGGCAGGCGCTTAGGCCGCTGAGCTAGATCCCCAGCCCTTGTCTTTTTGAGACAGGGTTTCACTATGCCATTCAGGCTGGCCTTGAGCTCACTTTGTAGCCCAGGCTGGTCTCGAACTCACAACAATCCTCCTGTCTCAACCTCCCGAGTGCTGGGATTACAGGCGTGAGCCACCATGCCTGGTTTCCCTGAGATCTTGTAAAACATTTACCAACACATCATGGATCCTGTCTTTAAGTACCATCATCTATAGTGATAAGAGTGAAAGAAAGCAGGGGAAAAAAAGAACGAACGAACAAACGAACGAACGAAAGAAAGAAAAGAAAGGTTTGTAGCACTAAGATCTATTCGGGGAAAGATGCTTGTCTTTTGTCAGGTAAAAAATTTAGCTATATAATAAATCCCTTACTCCCCCATCCCCACCATGCCCCATTTAAAAACCCACCTAAAAGGGCAAGATTTCTTCATGTCATTCAAGGGTCTATCACAAGTGTTAAAGGACTAAAAAATGTTCCTCTTCTAAGAGATTGTTTTGGGGGGGCTTTTTTTGAGACAGGGTCTCACTATGTAGTTCAGACTGGCCTAGAACTCAAGGCAATCCTCCTTCCTCAGCCTTCCAAGTGCTGAGACTACAGGTGTCTGCCACCATGCCTGGCCATCCTGTAACAGATGGAATATCACTAGACAGAAAGACGCTCCATAATAATGGCTTGCCAGTGTCCATCGGTAGATTAAGAAGAATGGAATGGCCCTGTTACAAATACCAAGACCCTGTGTTAAAACAGGCTAACAGTTGTTATCGGAAACTGCCAACTCTTGGCCATTCCTCTTCAGGTGGGACTGCTGCCCTTGAACGGTGTTCCCATTCCCCTCCCCAAGAGTTGAATCACCACTCTTAAGTCATTAACCTTACTCTGCGAGAAAAGAGACGCCATCAGGTGTCAAGTCTTTTTATAGCTCGTTACTATGCTGAACAACTTAGTTTTTCCATGAAATGATAGAAGAATCAGTATTTTTGCTTCTGAGACTGGAGGAAGATGAGAGATAATTTAGGAACACTATGTCATATAGCTCCAGAAGATCCTATTTATACTCTATGCAAATGGTACACCGCTAGACTTGGGCTGCTCACAGATCACAATGCTATTTATATTTCCTCAGATAACCCAGAAACTATATCTGAGCTACCCGGGCTGCTGCAGTCAGACCTGCAACGCTCCTCCCATTAACTGTGCAGCACGTGGTGTCTTGTCACTGGTTACATCTGGACAGAGAAAGCCTGTGCCATGCTAGTTAACTGTTGGAGAAAACACGGCAATACAAAAAAAACATTTTTTTTCCCCTTCTATTTGTTTATTTTGGTAATGGTGATTGAACTCACAACCTCGAGCTTGCCAGGCAGGTGCTATGCCGCTGAGCTACATCCCTGGCCCCATTCCCTCTATTTTAAATGCACTAACTAAGTTGTGCTATAGTATCTCAAAGAAATAAAAAAGGAATAACTGCCTCACAGCCCAGATATCCATCGTTCATCTATCTTAATAACTCTGTAGACAAGGTGAGCCAATGTTGGGTGTGCACTGTGAGGTACCACGTAGGCAGCAGCATTGCAGTGCTTTCTATCTTACACAGTGCGGGCTCCTGAGCAAGGGTGAAGACCTGGAGATCTGTGCAGCTCAACCTAGAAGCACAGAACTGTTAGGTGTAAGGGAAAGAGCCACCTCCCTGGCCGCAGTGGCAGACCCTGCGCACCCAGTGATGGTACTGGAGCCGCAACGCAGCTATCTCCGTGCCTCGCAACTAGGCAGCCTGGTCTTACAGGCACGGAGGCAGAGGCACCTCCAAGACCTTCAGGGAAAACCAGGGCCACAAGCTTTCACATCTTTCACAGCACAAACGCGCCTGGAAAGTCAGATGTGGACATCGTATCTAACATCCTCCCTGACTAGGAAGCCATTGTCAGGTAACAATTTAGTGGCTCAGAATGGGAATGACTGCTGAAACCCAGCAGGCAGCCTCTTATACGAGGTACCCAATAAATACCCACTGACGGGAGAAGTTAAAGGACTTCTAGGCCAGCAGTCGAGCGCACCTTCTGATAATTTTTATATACTATTTTTAAAAAATAAAGGAAATTTGTGGCTGGACATGATGGTGCAGGCCTGTGATAGCAGGAAGATGGCAAGTTTGAGGCCAGCCTGGGCTACTGAGCAAGACTGTATCTCAAACAAACAACACCCAAAACAGAAACAAAAACAGAAACACGGGGCGGGGCGGGGGGGCGACGGATATAGCTTAGTGCTCCCTGGTTTCAATCCTCCGTGTCTGTCTCTCTCACACACACAGAAAACTTGTATATTTCTTAGATATTTTCTTACTGGTTACCATGGGAATTACCGTTAACATCCTAAATTTGTAACAATCTAGTTTTAACTGATACCGAGTTAGCTTGGACAGTATAAGACAACTCTGCTCCTATAGGGCTCTGCTGTCTCTTATGTTGTTAGAAATTATATTCTTAAATATGCATGGCGATTAACATACAATTATTGTTCTATGGATCTGACTTTTAGCTTTTATATTTACCTGTATAGTCACCTTCATTTCACCCAGAGGCACTTTTCTTGTAGGATAGGTTTATCAGCATTGAACTCCTTTAAGTTTTATCGGGAAATGTCTTAATTTCTTTCTTTCTTTTTTTTTGGTACTGGGGATCGAACTCATGACCTTGCATTTGCCAGGTAGGCGCTTGTGCCATTGAACTAAATCCCCAGCCCTGAAATGTCTTAATTTCTCTCTCTTTCTCTCTTTTTTTGAAACAGGGTCTCCCTATGTAGTGCTACATTATGTAGCCCAGGCTGGCCTCAGACTCATGGCAATACCCCTGCCTCAGCCTGCCAAGTGGTGAGATTACAGGTATGTGCCACCATTTTTTCAGATGGAAAGTATGTACATACAATTACAGAAGGCTACTTGCCAAGGAGATCCTCCACAATTCACAATACATTTTAATTTATTGGAGGTCCAAGAAAATAAAATTGTACTGTGGGCAGACATTAGGTGTTGAGCTCAAGATAGGAAAGCTTTTTGGAAATTAGTTGCTGATTGTACTTTGATAATTAAATACAAAACCCATGATCCTTTTAAGCTCACCTAATTAGTAGCAAATGAGTTGACTTAATTATAGCTGTAAATTAAATGCATAGGGTTTGCCTTATCTCAAAATAATTACAAGTACATTGTAATGTGAATTATGGAATACTACTTGTACTTTATCGATTACTCCTTACACAGAGACTGAGACTCATTAGAGCAGTTATTATCATAGCGGTTTTGATAAATATCTCCTAGAAAAGGATCCTGAATGTTTGCATATAAGTTCTTCAAAGGAGGGGGATACCTGTGCCAGAGTTGGTGGAAACATTTATCGCATAGCCCCAGTCTAGGAAAGTGTTCCCTGAGTTATTCAGATAAGAGGGAGGTATATGTACATGTATGTATAGAATATTATATATGTCCTCATTCTGCACAGAGCTAGATCTTTTCCAAGTAAAGACTATAACTACCTTTACTTTTGTTTTAAAAAAAGAACTTATATCTTAATGTTCAAAAACTATAGGTCAAGCTAAAATAAAATCTCTAAAAGTAAGCCAGGCATGGTGGCCCACACCTGTAATCCCAGCACTTGGGAGGCTGAGGCAGGAGGATCACTGAGAGTCTGAGATCAGCTTGGGCTACAAAGTGAGCTCAACGCCAGCCTGAATGGCATAGTGAGACCCTGTCTCAAGACTGGGGCCGGGGATTTAGTTCAGGGACATAAGCGCCTGCCTGGC
>RJWT010048191.1:0-11179 GCA_004365215.1 Cuniculus paca | reverse complement strand
TTCTTTGTCATGGAAGTATCTTGTTTCTCCATTAATTTTGAAGGAAAGTTTTGCAGGGTGCATCAGTCTGGGTTGGAAGTTGTTTTCTTTCAGGACTTGCATTACTTCACTCCAGCCTCTTCTTGACTTGATGGTTTGTATTGAGAAGTCTGCTGTGATTCTGATGGGTTTTCCTTTATAGGTGATCTGTTTCTTTTCTCTAACGGCTCTTAATATTCTGTTCTTGAGTTGAATTTCTGGGATCTTGATTATTATATGTCTGGGTGTAGATTTGTTTTAGTTATGGCTAGCTGGAGTTCTGTATGCCTCACCTATTTGAATGTCATATTCTTTTTTTATGCTTAGAAAGTTTTCATGAATTATATCTGTAAATAAGGTCCTGATGTCATTTGTCTTGACACCTGCTTCTTCACTCACATTTTTAATTCTTAAATTATGCATCTTTGAGTTGTCCACCAGATGTTGAATTGTTACTTCCTGAGACCTTGTTGTTTTTAAGAGATCTTTCCTTTCATGGTCATAGGCTGCAATCCTGTCTTCAAGCTTTGAAAGTCTTTCTTTAGTTTCCTTCATGTCAGCTTGCCAGCTTTCTAATGAATTTTTAATTTTCTGAATATCTCTTTGAATCTGTTTTATACATTCTAAATCTCTCTTATGCTTTTCATTCATGGTTTCCCTCATTTTCCTATGCTCCTCTATTTTTTTATCTGTGTCTTTAGAGATGCTTAGTATTTCTTTTATTATGGTTTTCATTTCTTCTTTTGCCTAGTATAGAATTTCTGTTCTAATTTCTCTTACAGCTTCCTGAAGTTGTTTCTTCACTTCAGTTGACATCACTTCAGACATTTCAGGTGTGCAATTCTCGATCTCCATGTTTTCCTCTTGTGGCATTGGGCTGCTTGGGTTGGACGCCAGAGATTGCCCTCTCCCTCTTTGTCTTGGCATATTCCTGATTTCTTCCAACCCCCTGAGTTGTGTGGTCCCAGGCACCCTAGCACTGGACACAACTTCTCCAAAGCTAGACTGTTTATCTTTTCTGGCCAGTGCTGACTACGTATATCCGATGTTGGGCACCTGTGTCTTTGCTGATGATGACGCCAGAAGTGGTTAGCAGTCTTGGCCTCGGGGGTAACCTGCCCGATTCCAAGATGGGGCCCAGCTGATCACTCTCTCCCATGGGGCGGGGTGGTGGTGGAATTCCAAGCACTCACCAGCAGTCAGCGCTGATCTCCACGTCTGCCACTCTCCTTCACCCATGTGCCTCCACAGAGACCTCTGGGGTCGACTGCAACTGAAACCGCGACTGCAACCGTGACCGCACAACTCCAGGCTCAGCTGGTCTTCTGGCAGGGTGAATCCAGCTCCAGGCTAAGGCGGTGCCAGCCACCACCTTCTTCTTTGTTTAAATTCTTTTTATTCTCTTTGTGGGCTTCAATTCATATTTTAGATTCTTCCTTGGTCCAGGGGACCCACTTCCTTCCTTCTTGTCCTCTCCATGATGTGATATTCCAGCATCTGAACTGTTTCTCTCAGAGAGACTGCTTACTCTTCCGCCATCTTTAGCTCCTCCTCATTATATGATCTTATTTTACCTGTATAATAGAAATATCTTTCATTATAGTTTAAAGTTATTATGAGATTTAACACAGCGAAATGCAGAATTGTTATACGATGATACTCTTAACAAGCATGGAGGGAAATCATTGTTATTGTCATTGTCATTACCCACCAAGGTGGCAATGCTTAACTCTGCTAGCAGAAGAGTCCCTTTCTCAAGGCACATTTCCCACTTAGCCCTACTCCTTTTAGTGAAACTAAATAGGAAAAGCTATAGTCCTTTTTAAAAAGAAAATGTATGCCAGAGAAATAAAGAAATATTTTCAGTTTTTAGAAAAAGAACTAAAGGGACACAAGCAGATGGTGTCTAATCTTCTTGAGTATAAGACCCCCTTTTTAATTTCAGTAACTTTCATAGACCATCGCATGATAATACAACTTCAGCATTTGGTAATAATTCACTGAATTCCCAAGGTTGGAACTAGGCTTATAAGGTAAAAGCATGGTGGCACTGCATCATAAATAGGAGTTCAGCAAATACACGTTGATTCATGCATGCCATGTTAATGTACAAGGCAGGGGTATTAAAGTAACATACACTGTGTTTAGAGAATGAATGTAGAAATGGTAGAGGTGGGGTGTAGTGTTAGGTTCATTGTTCATTCATCCAGTTATTTACTGAGAAGGTTTTGAAAAATAGGAGTGAACAGCTCAGATTAAAAATCCCTGACCATAGATTCTAACAAGAAGTTCCATATAGACATAAATAAGGAAGGGAATTAATATGAATGTTAAAAATTGGTAAGCCCTGTAGAAGAAAAATAGATGTGTGAGCTGGACTTTATTGAGATTATGACATTGAGCAAAACTTAAAAGTAGATGACAAGTTAACCTTGAGAATATATGTAAGACCAAAATAAAGAACAGTTGTGAGAAGCGCTGAGGTAGGAGCAGCCGGGCACATTACAGGAACCACATAGAGGCCAGTGTGACCGAGTGGAAGGCTGGAGGAGAAGCAAGTCACAGAAAAACAGGCCAGAAAGGTAATATGGGCTAATTACTTAGGCATGTGTTTCTGTGTTTTACTCTGAGTCAAATAGGAAACATGACTGTGAAGAAATACACCATTTTAAAATAAATTCCTAGTAGATTAGTGTTTGTTGGGGCTAGAGGGATGAAGGAGTAGGGAGTGACTGCTAGAGTATGGGGTGTCTTGGGGAAGGTGAAAATGTTATGGAGTTGTATAGTGGTGATAATTGCACAGCCATGAAATATAATAAAAACATTGAGTATTTTTTTCTTCAATCAGATTTTATTGGTATGTTTTAAATATATATAATGATCACATTCATCATAGGGAATTTGTACTTGTACATGATAAATAAGGATTTCTTTTTTTTTCCGTTCCCCTACCCTCCCTTCAACCCTTGAACCCTTTGACCCCTCCCTGCCTCCCCATTTCCAACAGTTTTGTTTCTATTTTTTCTTTCTCACTTTTTAAAAAACTTTCCCCTTCTTTCTTTCCCCTCCCGCCTCCTTTGTTAACCCTCCCTATTTGAACATTTTCTTCCTGTTTCACAAAATCAAATACACTTTTTTGTCATTATTTACACTTTAAGTTTCTCACACCAGAGAAACAATGTGGTATTTACACATGTGTCCAACTTATCCCATTTAATAGTATCATCTCAAGGTACTTCTGTTTACCTATGAATGTCTCAGGCTTATCCTTCTTTATGGCAGAGCAGTACTCCATTATATTAACAAACCACATCTTCTTTACTCTGAATGTGTACTTTAGAAGGTAACATTTATGGTCTATGAATTACATCTATTAAAAATTGCAAAAAAAAATTGATTGCCATGGTTTGCTAGTACCAGTTTTTACTCCTTTTCCATATCATTGGTATGACATTTGTCTTTGAAATTCAGATTTCTAACCAGACATATCCTTAACTGAAGGAAGAATCTCTTGGTGTTGCTTGCTATGTTTTTATTTGAAGTTTTTAAGAAGTTCATTTATTTTAAAGCATCTTTGCTAAATGTATTACTGATTATGAAATCAAGCTTTTCCATTTGCTTGTGTCTTTTACATACTTGTTGACTGTGGCTCAGTAAGATATGATAGGTATTTTTAACCTCTGACTATCACAGGGAATGTCATTTTAGGGTAAATTTAGACTATTACATTTTGCTAAATGAAGGTGTTTTTTGCATAGTTTATTTTGTGATTCTTTTATAGGGTAGAAAATTAGATCAATATGATAATACTCTTCAAATTATGGTCCTAAAGCATGCAAGTAGAAGAATGCCTTTGTTCATTCCGTTGTCCAAAACCAAAATTGCTTGATGTTTTCTTCCTGAAGACACAGTCTTTTCTAATAGAAATACAGCAGGAAATGTGTTTAGCCATGGGTTTTAGTTTTCTTCTTCTTTCGTATTCTAGTTTTAACTTTGGCATTTCAAGACTTTTATTTTCTGACAATGTAGTAAAATTGAAATATTATGTAACCATATTTTAATTTTTTTTTCTCTTTTTACTTGTAGGGGACAGGCATAGTATAATTTGGATTTTGTAAGTAGTTTAAGTGGTTTTCATTATGCAGGAAACTATTGAATATTGTAGCTGTTCTCAGTGAAAACATTAACTCTTCTTTGGCAACTCAGAATATAGCAGCATTTAGCTAGTTGGTTTTCTTTATTTTTGTTTTGTTTTCCAGTTCCAAAACAGTTTGTAAATAACTGCAAAGTTTCTAACAGTTTGGTGAAGTTATAAATCACAGGTCTTGCTCAACTTTTTCTCTTTGAGGACTTTGAACTAAGGGACTATTTCTCAGCATTTTTATTAATATGAAAATTAAGCATTGCATCCTCTTTTTAGGAGTCTCAGAGCTAGCATTAACTTTGAAGGCATCTTATCTTGCTTTCACTGACCCCGTGGCATAGTGCCATTCGTGGTAAGACCTGTTTTGTTCTTGTTGTTATGTTTGTGAGGAGGCACAGAGGAGGTCCAGAACTCATCTTCTAAAGTATACATCACATTGAAAGAATTCTCCAAAACACTGTGAAGTAAACTCTGTCTGAACAATTATGTGTTCAAAATTTTGAGTACTTGAGAAATCTGTGATAACTCAGATTTCTTATTTACAAGAAGTCACCACCCTTGGAAAGAATTAATCTGCTTTTACTTCATTGTTCCAATCTGAATGAATGTACTTAGAGGTTGATTAAATATTTTTTCTTCTTACCACGGGAAAGTATGTCCAAATCCTTAAGTAATTACATTCTTAATACAAACATTTCTCATTTTCTTACAATGGTGAAAAGGCAGGATAGCTTTCAAATCCCTGTACTTTTCATTTGTGTGATGGTGACTCTAAATTGAGTTTAAGCACTTTGGTCATTCAACTCTCAAGCAGCTTAATTCAGAAAGCATAGCATTTCAAAGTGGTTTATTTCATAAAATTGCATTCTTTGAGGGCTTGAGAGAGTATCTGAAGTACTGAAATAAGCCTGTACATACTTTGGGAAAAAATAGTGTTTTAAAATTTTGATTTTAAATGATGAGCAGAAGACAAAATGTATACCTTTATGATCTTTTAGTAAGGTAACTTGAATATTCAGAAAAAAATACTAACACGTGAGCAGGTATTACCTTCAAAGAACACTGTCAAAGTTTCAGACCTTTGAACAATTGTACTCTATCACGGTTAATATATTTTATGGCACTTCATCTTTATGCAGCTTTGTCACTTCCATTGGATTGTGAATCCTCTAGAGGCATGCATTTGCTCATCTTTTTGTTACCAGTAAACTAATGCCATCACATAGTGAGGACTCATTTAATGTTCATTGACTTTTTTTGTGTGTGTGCCGAGGATTGAACTCATGACCTCGTGCTTGCCAGGCAGGTGCTTATGCCACTGAGCTATATACCCAGCCCTCAATGACTGTGTTTAATAGTATCGTTTTTAAATCCAGTCACCAGGTTCAGGTGGCTGATGATGAATCTGCATATCAGCATGAAATGTCAGCAACTTCCACATACACTGTAGGGAAAATGGGTCTTTTCCACATACGCTGTAGGGAAAACTTGAGTCTTTATTGACTTTTAGGACTCAGAGTTGAGGCTTGATTACCTGCAGCCCCACTCTAGTATTTGCCCTGTATGTTAGCAAGCTAGCATTATCTTCCACCTTAAAGTAGAAAATTGTGTCATTTATACATTTTTTTAAAACTTAAGATGATACACACCTGTTCTTTTTTTCAGTAGATATTTTTGGGATTCTCTTTTTATTCTGCTATCACAATGGCATTCCATTTTTATTTCTGTTTCCTTATTTATGTTGGTAATATTTTTTCACCAAGGATGGAATCCTTGGTGAAAAAAGCTATGGAAAAAAGTACACCAAGTATGGAATCCTAAGCAAAAAGAGCAGTAAAATTCAGCAAATAAAAAGTGATAAGAGATGATTGGATCTATCGGAAATTAAAATATAATATAAAACTATAATAGGTAAAACCATCTGGCACTGACATATGCCTAGACTGATAGATCAGTGTGAAGTTCTGAAAGAGAACTCAGTGTATGTGGAAGTTAGCAGCTTAAAGCATTTTAAATCAGCAAGGGAAATGGAGATTGTTCAAAAAACAATGTTGAGGCCATTGAGTAAACATCTGAAAAAAATTAAATCAGATCTTTTTCTTATACCAAAATGAATTTAAGGTGGACCATAAATGTAAATGTAATGAATATATTAAAATTCTAGAAAAAGGTAAAAGTGTTTTTAAAAAAATCTTCGCATGAGAGTGGTCTTTGTAATTACTGTGCAAACCTCACATGCCATTTTTTAAAATGATAAATTTGGCTATATATCAAATTTGCATGTGGCAAAGGAGTACGACATGCAAATCAAAAGACAACTAGGAAAATACTTAAAATATATTGTGAGCAAAGAGTTCATTTCCTTTAATATGTAGAGTTTTTTTCAGTTACTAAGAAAAGAGAAGCAGTATGCAACATTAGAGACCAACTATATGGAAAAGGAAAGACAAATTCCTCTAAACGTATTGAAAGATAAATAATAAAAATTAAAACCAACAAAATAGCGTTTTTCAGATTGGCCAGATTGAGTTTTGGTTGTGTACAGCTTTGGTAGAGGTGTGGGGATATTACTGTTTAGGTACACCTTACATTGCTGATGGAAATGTAAAGTGACATATCTTCTATTAAAAGTCATTTGGCACTTTTTAGGTTAAAACCCTACCCAATTATAGTTCAGGGAATTTATCCTAGATACATTCACAAATGAGATATGTACAAAAAAAGAGGACCTGCATTTTATCAATCGACTCTACCATTTTCAACCAGCATTATCTAAATTATACTTAGTCTAAATCCTTATCAAACCTTGATTTTCCCCCCATTTTTCTTAATGCGAGTAACTTATTGTGGATGTAATTTTCATTTTTAGTAATAAGATGTGCGCTTACTAGGCATTCACTTATCTTTGGTGAAGTGTTTATCTTTTTTAAAAAATGTGTGTTCTTACTACTGAGCTAATAAATGTTCTTTGGGTGCTCTGGATACAAGTCTGTTGTCTAATACTACATGTTTTATGTGTATTTTCTTCTGGTCTTTGGTTTGCTTTTTTTTTTCTTTTTGAGATAGGGTCTTTCTATATTGTGCAGAGTGCAGGCTGGCCTTGAACTCGCATAGCCCAGGCTGACCTCAAACTCACGGCAGTCCTCCTGCCTCAGCCTCTCAAGTGCTGGAATTACAGGAATTTGCCACCATTCCTGGCTAAAAATTTTGAAGACCAACTTCTATAAAATCCAACTCATTAGTTTTTTTTCCATCTTTCATTGGTTAGTGCTTTTCGTTTACTAAAAATAAAATCTTTATGTACTCCAATGTCAAGAAAATTTACTCCTGTTTATTACTAGAAGTTTTATAGCTTTTAGCTTTTATGTTTAGCATTTTTTTCTTCAGATTTTCAAAATGATCATCCAAAGAGGGGAAAAAAAAATGGAGAATCGCTGCTTTAGGCTGATGTTTATTCCTTCCCCTCATAAAATTTCTAATTAATGGAGAGATGAATTGCTTTGGTATGAAAGATAGCAGTGGAATTAATTGTTTTTGATAAGATACACAGCAATGGAATATCTGGCTATTATATTTTCCAGTTATTAATTCGTTTTTAGATAATCCTGTCGTGAATTTTAGCATTAGACAAGTGTGTAGGTCCCCTTGGAACTAACTGTTCCTTACAGGTGACCTTTAATGCTACAGGGCAGTAAGCAATGCATTGAGCATGCCAGGAAGATCAAGAGCTGGACACCTGAACTCTGGTCTTCTTTATCCTGTCCCCTGCTCCTCTTAGAATGTGTGGCAAAACTCATGCTCTCAGCTAAGAAACTTTCCCATTTCATCTACAATGAAATCGAAACACATTTAAGGCTCCCAGAATCTGGTCCCACTGTACCTTTCCATTGCTTTAGTGTCCTGCTCCTTCCTGGTTCTCAGAATTATCTACTTTGCCCAATTTTATCTTTGTTTATGCTGTTCCTTTTATCTAGATTGTTCTCATTCCTTTCCATGCTGACTTACATACTTGATCTTTTAGCCCCCCAATTAAACTTCATATCCTCCTTGAACCCTGTTTGCCTTGCAGGCAGGAATGAATGTTCCCTCACACTTAATGTGTTCATGTGCTGCCTCCCCATGCGCTTACAGAGTGGGGATCCTGTACTTTGAGTGCTGGTGGAGCACATTGTTCGCTTGAAGCCTGTGTGGTGCTTCATCTTGTGGCTCATCTAGCGAGTTTAATATGGATGCATTTCTGATGCAAAGCAATATGACAGTGCAGAGCCTTTCAGTGATATTTTTGTGATGTGTTTTGCAGTAGTATTTTTCAGACTCTGCTATGACCCAGTTGCTATTCATAAAAGCATCCAGTTGATGGTTCAGGTGCATCATTTTTTAAAAAATGAAAGCAAACCTGGGTAACTTAGTGATTTAATGAGATCCTATATAAAATGAAAAATAAAAAGGAACTGGGAATGTAGCTCATTGCAAAGGCCCCAGGTTCAATCCCCAGAAATGAAATGAAATGAAATGAAAAATGAAATGAAATGAAATGAAATGAAATGAAATGAGAAAAGAAAAGAAAAGAAAAGAAAAGAAAAGAGAAAAGAAAAGAAAAACATGGGTGGGCATTATATCATAAAAATTTTTATTCTAGCCTTATATTTTCATTTATGTTTACAAGGTTGTGACATAAAATGTGTTTATTCCTGAGGTATAATAAAAATTTGAAAAACAGTGTATTAATATTTAATCTGTAAATGAATTTTGAATTTTAATATTTAACAAGAGATGTTGGGAATTTTAATTAAGCTCAACATGAAATGATGTTTCTGAAAACTTTCACTTAATGCTTTCTTATAATTTGTATCATTTTCTCTTAATATCATAAGTGAATAATGTTTTTCTTCAGCATATATTGTATAGTTGTATTTGGAGTATATAATTGAGTTAAAATATATGCATCATTTTTATAAAATAGAATTTTGAAGAAAGGTTAGGGATTATCACAAGTATTTCCCCAAAATTTACATTATATTTTTTAAACTTTTTACTGTACGTTGTTAATTATAGAAGTTGATAAGGTAGTACTTTTTAATACATTAGAATGGAATGAATATTATTATTAACTGATTCTGTACATTTAAAATTTTGTGATTAAAGATAGTACAATTCCATGAAGGACAATGAAATTTGGCAAAGTTCTCTATAAGTTTCTCCAACACGTGGAAAGTTTCCTTCTGTTACTTGCTGTTTCTTAAAAGACAATTTGATTTTGAAACTAGGTGTTAATAATCAGCTCATCAAGAATTATGTTATTTATCTGAGAAGAGTAAAAATTCAAATCTTCCAAGTCACAGCATCCTAAATGAAACCATTATCACTTTTAGAGAACCTTTGGGACAGAGATCACTGACAGAATCATAGTATTTACAGTGAAGCTATTTCTGGTTGCCTCTGTCTAAATTTGTAGTTCATGTCTTTCTTGGTGCTCTAAAGCCTTGTGTATTAGGAGTTACTTGTTGATAATGCCATGCCTGTCTTTTTTCTTCACTTCTCTTGTAGGGTCAGTATAGACCTTCTGATTTGTTGTGTCCTGAGACATATGTTTGGGTACCCATTGAGCAGTGCCTGCCTCCACTTGAAAATTCCAAATATTGCCGTTTCAACCAGGACCCAGAAGCAGGTATGTTTGGAGGAGAGCTCACCTGGAAATCATTGTATTTGTTTGCACAGTTCATGTGTGTGACTGGCCTTTTCCAGGGGTCAGGTAGCTTTTATCTCTTACAGAATATCCATGTGTGCGTGTGCACCTGTGTCTGTAAGGCAGGGGAAAACATCATGTATACCATGTACTCACAGTTGGGCAAAAATTAAGAAACTTCTGTATTTGGGCTATGTACTGCCTCTGCCTTTTTCTATTAGACTAGCTTTACATGGTTTGAGGATTGACACCATTCCCAATTTCTTTTACAACCATCACAATACATTAGAATTGTCCACTACTGATTATTTGACCAATGCTTAGAAGGTAAAAGTATTGACCAGTTAGATGAGTGTAGGTGTAGTTTGATGTCATGGAGCCAAACAGGCTATGAGGGATCTTGTGACAATGCTCTCTCGGTTTTTTTCTTTTATCTCTGATGTGTCTCCCTTTTCGTCCCATATTCCACCTCTTGCCCCCAGTCATATTTTGTTTCCCATTGTTCCCTTTTCGATATTAGCCTGTATTAGTATTAGTATTAGTATTAGTATTAGTATTAGTATTAGTACAGACACTAAAAGTACTTTATATCCTTGGAGTCAGTCTTCCTGAATTCAGATCCTGGCTTCCTAATCATTTGATATTCTGTGTGATCTTAGGCAGTTAAAAAATTTTTCATATCCTCGACTTACTTTTTTGTTTTGTTTTGTTTTGTTTTGTTTTGTTTTGTTTTGTTTTGCTGTGTTGTGTTTTGTTATTTGAGATAGGGTCTCACTGTGTAGTTCAGGCTGACTTTGAACTCACTGTGTAGCCTAAGCTGGCCTTAAACTCACAATGATTTCCTGCCTCAGCCTCCCAAGTGCTGGGAACAACTTCTGTACTTGTAATGTTGAAATAACAAGATCTACCTTCTTGAGCTAACATGAGAATTATAAGATGGACATGCTAAGAATCACTCCCTATGATTGTCGTTTTGGTGATTGTTACCCAAATTAGAATGCTGTATCACATTAATACCACAAGCTCTTGTCTGCATTTACTTTTATTTGCTCTGTAATTCTCCCTAGAAAAATGCACAGTTATATTTACCTCCTGGTAGCCTGAGTATCATTTGCAGTGTAAAGTATCCTCTTGATCCACGGGGCATTCAACTGTTGTTTTGCTAAGTAGGCATGCATTTGATGTTCTTGGGATGGGTTGTGTTATGCTGACATGCATGTTTCCCCACACTGAAGTTTCTTCATGTTCCAAATTTTGCTTAATTTAGCTTTCAGTCCTCAAAAGATTCCACCATAGAGCTGGGTGTGGTGGCTCACGCATGTAATCCCAGC
>RJWT010048190.1:0-11169 GCA_004365215.1 Cuniculus paca | reverse complement strand
ATTTGAGAATACCAAGGCCAAAGCCACTTCTTCAGGTCAAGTGACGGGACCACTCGTACAGCTTCTAGCCACTCCTGACCTTTGAGAACTTGATTTTCCAGCCCTCCCCATGCTCCTGTAAAGAGGCCATTTATTAAATTCTTACTGGAATCCCATCAGAGTATGTTTTCTTACCTGCAAGGAGACTGAACCAGAGTGTGACTGAAAGCAGAGTGAGTCAGTTGAGGAAGGCTTTCTATAGAACGCTGTCTCTTCCCCAGGGTTTTGGAGGGGAGCTGCACTAGTCTTACACAGACATAAAACAGAAGGCTGATGCTCCTTTCAGGAGACTGGCATTACAAAAGTGAGGAGCTTGGAATTACATGGACTTTTCGTGGTGATGGTGAAGATCCTTGTTAACAAGACATAGCTGCAGACAGAGAGGGAGAGAAGAATGATTTTAAAAATAAGAAACAGCTGTCATTTATTTATTGATCACCTATTATATAACAAGCATTCCCAAAAGAATGATAGAAATCATTCTCACTATTTTACAGATGGGAAATGGGAGTCTGAGAAAGTAGAAGCAACTTGCTCAAGGTAGTGGGGTTGGGGCAGGACCAACAGTTGAGGCTTCCCAGCAATCCAAGTTCTTTGGGAACCCAGGGGTTTTTCAGAGTGTGAGAATTTCAGGGCTGATTTTACATTAATGGCAGGGTCTGCTGGGTGGCAGTGGAGAGCAGTGAAAGGAGGCATTAGCAGTCACCCCTGTAATAAAGAAAGTTCATGTTTTTCTTTTCTTTGTGGTGCTGGGGATTGAACTCAGGACTCATGCACTGTATCACTTGCTCTGCTATTGAGCAATATCCCCAGTCTCACCAAAGTTCTCCCCTTCTTCCTTCTCTTCCTCTTTCTCTTCTTCTCCTTCTCCTTCTCCTTCTCCTTCTCCTTCTCCTTCTCCTTCTCCTTCTCCTTCTCCTTCTCCTTCTCCTTCCCCTTCTCCTTCTCCCTCTTTTCTCCTTTCCTCAGAAGACCCACTAAAACAGATTGGTAGAGTGGACATACATGAGGAAGAAGAGAGAGTGAGAACAAGAATGCTGACTCTCAATCATTCTGCCCACATCAGGGAGGCGGTGATTCAGTCAATCCAAACGACACACACTCCAGCAACATTTTTATCTGTTTTTATAAAGTGGCATCATTTTTTCTTCTGACATGCTTACTTCTGCAGCTCTTTTTGGTTCCAACGAACAATGAATGCACGGTACATGCAACCATAGGGAACCATGAGTATAAGAGACCAGAGATGGAGAGAGATGCTGTAGAGGCTGTGGGCTGCACAGGACAGGTGTGCTCATTGTAGCCCAGAACCTCAGTGGTCTCTGAGATCTAAAATTGAACTTTTTTTTAATGAAAGCAATGATGAATGCCTCCCAATTTTTCTAACTCTGCTTCCAGCCATCAGAACCTATCATTAACTCTAAGTTAGCAGGTCAGGGTGAAGGGTACAGTGGGTGGTGCATCTGGGCTATTCCAGGGCCTTTGGGCCAGCAGATGCACATACTAACAATGTTGGGAAACTGTTATGTAGAGCACTTCTGCCATCCTTGGCCAGGTATTTCACGAATACCATTTTAAATGCTTATAACAACCTTTCAAAGCAGGCATTATTAATCCCTTTTTTAAGATGTAGAAACTGAGGAAAAGAGAAGATAGGGAAGTGCACCAGGGACTTTTCCTATCAAACGGGCAGGTATGGGCTTCACAACCAACTTTCTCCAGCATCTGAGCCTAGCATCTGAGCCAGACTCCAGCTGCGCAAGAATCTGAGTGCCCAATGACGTGATGACAACTGTTTGTATTCAGGGAACACTCATGGGTTTATGTTCTCACCGGGGGGCCCTATCCCCCAGAGTTTATGAGTACTTTTCACATCCGCCACCACTCCATGGTGACTGCCATATGCATTTGCACAAGCTGTACCTTCTGTTGCCATGCTCGTCCTGTATGTGACCATCAGGACAGCCTCTACCCATCAGGTGAGACTCAGCCCCAGCAACACCTCCACAGAAAAGCTTTCCCACTTCCCCTGCAGTCTGTGTGAGGTCCTCCCTTTCTCGGGTCTCCTCCCATCCGAGGTGCATGCGCCCCCAGAATTAATTATGCTATAATCTTCTGGTGACTTATCTGCCATTCCCTCTACTCTAGGTCTAGCCTACAAGCTCCTTCAGGGAAACGACTGGTTTCTTTGACTTCTTTGAGCTTCCTCAAGGGGGATGCTCGACACCATTGAATACATAAGTGACAGACAGAGTGTCCTGGGAACTAAGGCTGGAGCATATTGACTTCCATTGCTTCCATTCATGTCTGGTGTGGTTTCCTCAGCATATTTTGTTTGCTTTGTTCTGTATTTTCCTACATACACCACGATTCATGCCTTCTCTATTTTGGTACAGTGTTTAGCAGTCAGTAAGATTAGGTGCTGCCCTTGGCCTGCCCTTACTGCATGGTGGGGATATGAATGTAGAAAGAGACAATGAAGCCACCATAGTTTCCAAGACATGCCTGCCTTGGTCTCCTGAGGGTTCATTCACTCTACGTCCAAGGGAGGGTGGATTTGATTCAAGCTTACTAGAGAAAACACCTTCTCAAGATTCTTCTCTGATGAAGATACAAGCTCTACAAATATGCATCGTGTCTAAGGATGAGCCAAATCCAGATGGAAATCATTTACCTTTGGTTCACAAATCATTCACCTCTGGCCCAAAGCTGGACATTTGCTAGCTTAGGGAGGAGCCCCTTTGCCCCATGGGAGCAGCTGGCACCTGGGTGCAGTGAGGGTGGAGTTGAGTGCTGGGGCACTAGAGAGAGCGGAATCCTCCTCACCCTCTTCAAAATGGTATGCGTGATAATAAGCCTCTTCATAGCTTTCTTCACAGAGCTGCTACATGGATGAATGTGGCTCACACATACTTTTCAAACGTAAATGAACTCATTCTCATTTTAGAGATTCAAACCAAAGCTGAAGAATCAACCTGCACAAATAATTTTGCACAAGTGCTTCTGTGTGCAATAGAAGTAATACCCAGTGGAAACGCAATCCATAAAGCTGCTCACTGTTCTTTCTGAATCACAGGCAATCCCTAGGGTGGGGTCCATGCCTTTTCCTGTGTCCCAAAGAGTGATCAACACCTGGCCAGAACTGGTGTGAACCGCTGAACCACTCACAAGCTGCATAATGAGTTCTACAAACTTCTACTCCAATGACATGGGCTGGGATATGTGCTTGTTGGGCTTGTTATCTTGATTGAGAATATTCCCTTGTGCAGGTGCTACTCAGGTTTGGTGTGCTGATGACTGTAAAGTAAATATGATTTAAATGATAAATAGCCATTAGTGACTAGTAATTAAGGCATGGCCTGTGAGCTGGAAAAAAAGTCTCACAAAACAAGCGTGTTGTTATTTAGCCAAATAGGATGGCCTTGCTTCTGTGAGTTGTTCTCCTTGCCTATGGGCAGTAGATTCATTATAGAGCCAGCTGCCTTTTATGATACAGGCTATAAATAAAATAAATTGTGCATATTAACATATTGTTTAGAATCCTTTTATTGCCTTTTCATCCACTGCAAAAACTAAGAAGTGTCAATATGAAATTAGTACTTAATCTGAAGGTCACCTATTCAGAAGAAAGCTCTTTCTAGAGGTTGAAATAGGTAGTCTACTTAAGGCGGTTTCACTGTCTATAAAATCCGAAGCTTCTAATGCATTCTTCCTTCCTTGATTATCAAAAACTTTCCTCTGTGGCTAACACTCAGGAACAATGGAATAAGTAACTTGCAATTAAAGTTTCCATATGTGGCAAAAATTGTAATGAATGAATAAGTAAAGACCACATAATGGAAGTCTATTAGCCAAGTGAATATACTCTTTTAAGTCAAATTTCTATACCACTTTTGTATTATCTCCCATCAGAAGAGAACGTGCAATTACCAATTTTATCTTATCTCAGCTTATTATTCAAGAGTAGTAAAGGAAACTTCATTCCAGGAGCCATAATGTGATTTTCGATTAATAGGGGGTTCTTATGTGACAAGAATATTTCTCTGAGGCAAAGTCTGCACTTGGATATCTGACTGAGCTGGCTTGGAAGCTACGTATTCCATGGAACAACTGTTCAACAATTGGACATATGTTTCTACATGGGGCCAGATTCTTTAGGTATTCTATGCTATGCAAAGGTGCAAGAAGCCAGAAGTTGGGATGGATTTTGCAAACACCGTTTTCTTCTGGTTTCTCCCAGCTCTATCCCTTGTGGCACAGATTCCTATGCAAAAGGTGAGGTGAGCATCCCAAAACTCTATATCTTGCAATACCTACTTTAACTTGGAGGGTCTGCTCCTTTCTGCTGAGACTTGAGCAGGAGTCTGGGCACATTTCAGACACACAACAGGTATACGTGATTCACATGTTCCCCATGTTAACACTCTGCTGCACTCTAGCTGCATATGGAAATGGTCTGGATCCGGATTCCAATCCTTCAAGTCAGCTTTTCCTGAGAAGCTCTTCTAAGGAAGGTTGTCCTTGATCTTGCCCGTTGGCTGCGAGTGATCTGTGTTTAGGCCAGTGATATGGGGAAGCATTAGCTAAGGGGCTTGAGGGGAGGTGGAAGTCACAGTTGCCATTGACCCAAGGCAGACCACAGACTGGCGCTTTTTCTCCCACGGTGGCAGGCTCTTAATCCTCAGAGCCTGATCTTCAGATGGTTCTGAACTGAACCATCAACTGGCTCTGTTCTTACTGACTGCATGCTGACTGCATGGCACTGAGCAAGATTCTCAGCTGTCTGAGCCTCTTTTCCCCCAGCTGAAAACAAGGGTGCTACTTTCTTAGAGACTTACTGTGAGGCCTGAGGGAGACAGTGTTTTAACACACAATGGCAGCCATAGTGAATGGAGCTACCACTTGCTGGCATCTAATAGTTTGGGACCTTAACCCAGGTGTGTCTTGATTCATGTCAGAGCTCCTTTCTACGTGTTGCTGGGCACCTTGCGCTCTCTGCTCCTCATCGAAGCTGCTTTGCTGGTCATGTTTATCTCCCTCCCTCATGATGGTTGTGGTAGGAGCAAGGCCCCTGCTCATATTTGTCCTGTTCCCAGTATAGACGAGGTCATTGCAGAGGACCCACACCTTTGCCAAGCTGCTAGAATGAGATTTAGTTCTGCAGAGAAAATCTATTTTCTATCATTTGGCAGAATGACTCAGATGCCTAAAATAGGATATACCCCGAGACCAGAAGTCTTTCTTTTTTCTTTTTCTTTTTTTTTCCAGAAAAGTTTATCATAAAGGAATTAATTGGACAAGCATGATAGACACCTATGTAAGGAAGTTCTCTGAAGCGCCATTTACAGCAGCAAAAGCCTGGAGTGAACTAATAGTGTGGTGAGAAGGTTGCTGGTCAGATGCTCTGTAGTATGGGAGCATCTGTATATGGAAATGATGGGATCCTGTCCTGAAAATTAAAGACCATGCCACAGAAATGATCGAGTGTCATAGAAAGATAGACAATCAGGTGACAGTTAAATTATGCCATTTGATTTTATTTGAGGGAAAGGACTTATGAGATATATTTTTAAAAAATCAATTATTTTAAGATCCTCCACTTATGGATCACTTGATACCCTCTCTCTTTCAATTATTTCTATATTCTGACTTTTAAAATTAATGAATATGGACTCTTTATGTAACTCTTAAAAAGCAATAAAATATTGCATTGTAAAGTCCTTGTACATTGAACTTTTAGAATGCGAAGCTCCCATGCGGGTCAGCGTTTGCCTCAGTGCAGACCAGAGGTGGTGTGGGGTGGGATTTCGGGGGTCCCAAGGTCCTTTTTTCTCCCGGGTAGTAAGGATTGAACCCAGGGCCTTTGCACTGAGCTACAACTGCAGCTATTTTTTATTTTTTATTTGAGACAGGATCTCACTAAGACACTGAGTCTTCCAGGCTGGGTTCGAATTAGTGATTCTCCATCCTCAGCCTCCCAGGGAGCTGGGACTAGACAAGCACTACCAAGCCCACGCTTGGGGCTGGAGAAGCAGACCTGCAGCCGTGCGGATGCGCTCTGCACTGCCCCTAGCTGCTCCTCTGGACCCCTTACATTTCGGACAGATCAGGTGACCCAACTCTCCTTGCCCGTGGGTCACTGCCGCGAGGCAGGCAGGTGCCCCGTGCAGGAGAGAAGCAGAAGCGCCCTCATCGCTTTTCTCAGTCACTGCCCCTCGGTGGGACTCAAGGCTTGTGGGTCCCCTGACTGCCCCTGCCCCTGCGGTCAGGGTAATTCCTGCCCGGGACAGGATATGCTGGGAGCTGCGAGAAGCCAGGTCTGGGAGGAGGTGCAGGAGGGTAAAAGGAGCCTCGCAGTCTGCAGCGTGGGATCAGGACGGCGGGGCATCTTTCCAGCTCTGCCACGCAGTTTCGTGCCTGCCAGAAACGAAAGTGGCCACGGCCGCAATGGGGGAGGGCAGATCAGGCAGGCGGGCTCTGGTCCCCACTCTCAGTGCTTGGAAGGAGGGATGCATCTCCCCAGGGAGCCAGGGGTAATTGGCTTCTTCCTCAGAAGCAGTTCCTTTTTAAGGCAGAATGCTATAACTGGAAGGCCACAAACACTGACTAGTGAAGATAAAGGGTGTTTGGGGTGCCCAGGTGTTGGGCCTTATCATTAGCCCCTGGGCTGTGGCTTGGCTAGACTTCCTGCACAGCACAGGACACTGCCCAGCTCAATGCCACCAGTGCCTGCATCTCTAAAGGCAGGCCTGACCTGTGCAGCTGAGATGCCTGCCTGCTGACAGGACCCCAACTGGCCTTTTGACCCTTGCCTTCCTTCCCTGTTCCCCCAACAGCCCCTCTTTGCCCACAGCTGAGCGCTTACCCATTTTCAAGCTGGAATTTTCCATCAGAGAGGTGTTCCCTAATTCATGTCATCCCACTGACGTCATCCCTATGCTTCTCTAGCAACTCGGTAATTAGCCCCTAGAAGGAAGCACTGAAGAAATAAATGTGTTGAGATATTTTTCTTTTGAGTTCCCAGACTGAGTATAACCCTAAAACAAAAATCTCAACTTTACTAATTATTTAACACTTTTTGTTCATAACATTTCATTTTAAGTAGGTAATATATTCACACGAAAGAAAACCTATAATGTGAATGTAAGTTAGTCAAATAATGTATTCAGTGACACATCTGCTTCCCCTGTCTAACCCAGAGCCACCTTCCCTGTTCTGTGTCCCAGACAACAAAGATAGATGCCCCCAGTTCCTAAACAAATGTGACCATACTATACGCCCTACTCTGCCTTCTGATTTTTTGTGCTCACCAAAATATTATGCAGATTGCTCCATATTGTTCTGCAGAGAGGTTATATTTTTAAATTTTTCTTATCACTTCTATGGTTCCTTTAAATCAGTGTATCATTCTTTCTTTACCTTGGCTTCTGTGAATGGACATTTAGGTGCTTTCCAGTCTTTTGCTCTTACAAACTGTGCGGCAATAAATAGCCCTTTCTGCAGTCATTTCCCAGAACTACACGTGGGTGAGTATATTTGTAGGATGAATTCCTTGAAGTGGAATTGCTGGGCAAGAAATATATGCATTTTTAATTACAATACATATTGCCGTGTCCTTCATGGAAGTTGTAATAGTTTATACTCTCCATAGCAATATTTGACATGGTTAGTTAATATCCAGTTTGACCGGACTATGTGAGCCACACAGAATGTGTCTGCAGGCCAGAGTTTGCCAGATGTTATCAATTAGTGAACTCTATTCCAGTTGATGCCAAAACTTGTAGTGGACATATGGCTTTGTCTTCCGCATCCCTACTGCCAGAGAACCATTTCAGACCTCTCCTTGGTGCAACCTTCCCTTCCACCAGATAGGCTCCTGTCCCATCCTGACATGTCATCCCGATGACAGAGATAATTAGTTCAGGGCTGGGCAGGTCCATTATGCTGGACCAATCAGAGACTCTTCTAGGATTTCTCCTGGAACCCTTATTAGGTTAATCATCCTAGCTGTATGATCACAAGCCATAGGGATGGGGTGGGCTAGGGGCTTCTAGGACCTGATTAGGTCCCATAGGCAGAAAGCCTTTCTGGACAGGCTTACAAGCAAAGAGCAGCAGAATGGTGGGAAAAAAAAAGAAGCCTCAATCATATTCTTAGAACTCCTAGATCCAGGTCTACCTGAAGCTAATGTATTCTGAACTCCCAGGTTACGCAACCTAATAAATTTCCTCATCACCCTTCCCCATTCCATTCTTTTCTTCTTTTCATTATGTCACTTTTCATCTTTTTATATAGAGAGACACTCCTTGGGCTATAAAGCATTCATTTGCACAAATTGCACCTTACGAAAATAGTGCCATATGGGGAAGAAATAACAGCTACATGAACACACCCTTTCCCCCATTTATCTCTGGGACAGTGTGGATTCTGAGCATCTGCTCATGTTCCCTCAGTATTGTCTGTGTTCGACCTGTCTTCTATGTTTTAGTAAGGACCTGAAAATCACCATCCAAGCCAGGACTAGAAGTTTAATGTGCAGGGAAGAAAAGGGACAGTGCAACTAGATCAAAATTCATGGTTCCTCAGTTTTAAAGTGGTGATGAAGCTGCTGGTGATGATATAAACTAATACAAATGTATTCTGAAGCATTTCTATTAGTTCCAACTATATGCAATTGCCAACATTCTACCATTTTGACCTATAAAATGATGATTTATACAAGCTAAGCAAGGCCTCTCTGAACTAGATGATGAAGTAAGTTAGAGAACATCTGTTTGGGGCTTTTGCATAATGTTTTGTTTGAAGAAGGATCTGAGGCTCCCAGAATATATGAAAAGCATGTAAAAAGACCCCTTTATAGTCTTTTTTAAATTTAAAATACTGTCTTCCCCTTCCCCCCGCCCCCTCACACTCCCTATGGACCCATCCACCGTTCATATCAGTGCGGAGGAGGCTACTCGAGACCCAGCTGGCCTCTCAGAAATGGCAAAGGTTCTCCTCACCCGCATTGTTCCCGAGCTCAACAGCCAGCTCTGTGACTTCAACCTTGGCCCTTGTCACAGACTCCCCAAATTAATTGTCCATCTCCCTTCTCTTGAACATCTGGATCAAATCCTCCCCTTTTATACACTGTGTAGTTAGCCCATTTTTTTAGTCCAAAGTGTGTGAAGTGAAGCTGTGATACAGATTCTGTTCAAATATGGCCCCATTGAAAGCCAGTCCCATTTGGGTCACACAGTTGTTACCCAACTGCTCTTGAGGAGAAGGGGGCAGATCTAGACACCGTGCTGGCGGTCTCTGAGAGATGCTGCACAATCCCGGGCCATCTGGGACTGTGAGGTGCGCTGCTGCTCCATGCAAGGTGGGAAGACTTAGCAAGCATCATCATTGCTGACATCTACATTATCACAATCCAACTTTTTGAGGGAAGGGGATTCGGAGCTGTCTGTATGTATCTTTAAGGAGGCAACAGACCAGGCTTGGGTATGAGGAAGGTAAAAGGAGGTATTAGAAGAAAGGACCCCAGGTTCAAGCTCGAGTGTTACCCAAGGGAGCAATCATCATCCAAACAACTTGTTGGTTTGTAAAGAAACGTCTGAAGTAACTAACTCCAAAGGCTGTGGAAGCAGCATCTGCTACCAAGCTTGACACTAGGAACCTACCAAAGGACGAAACATGGGAGGGAAGCACAAGGTTGTGATTACTTACTGTTAGAATGACAGATGCTGGGGCAGAAATGCCAAGAGGGTGATGAAGAAGGAGAGGGCGTCTCAGCAACAATTGTAAGAGCAGGAGTATGATGACACTGAAGAGGAAGAGGGCAGTGGGACTGGAAAGTGGGGCCCTTGTGCTGCGGATTTCCTGAGCAAGTGCAGAGGTAGATGATTCTCGCGGGCCTCAGCCTGGCAGCTTCTGCCTCCTCTTGGAAGGCTCCGTGGGAAAAGCTGTGCAGTGATTAAGATCTTTTAATTAAAGAAGCCATTTGCACAGGATGCAACAAGAGGCTGATGGAGAGTTTGCACAAATTGGATTTTTTTTTTGGTTAACTAGAAAAGTAATAAGGACTCTGCTTTGTGTAATAGGGCTGTGTCATTTTGAAGGGTGACTGGTGAGCTACCTGTAAATGAGCTCACCGACTCAGTCATTCATTCACTCCCCCCCAGGTCATATTTAGTATCATTACTGCTGTGATTCCTGAACAATAGGCATTTATGGAATGCTTACTGTGTGCCCGGCATTGTGCTAACAGCTGTATATGAACTACTTCTGTACGCCACTACCCTGTGGGGCACACACTCTTAATTTCCCTTTCTGCAGATGAGAAACCATGAACTCAGCTGTATGGGAGGTGTCTTTTCCTTCCTTGAGAAGCTAATCAGAAGAGGGGAGACCAGAAAAAGGATTAATTCTGAACCTCAGTTTCCTTCCATTTCTTACTCATTTGTGTTCTGAGGCCCCCATCAAATCTTTTGAGAATCTGCCTTAAGCTCCCTCTTCTCCTGCCTCAGTTCTTCCCAGGAGCACACCATAGGGTGTGTTGAGGCCCACTTCTGGTTCCTGAACCCATGCAGTGACAGGGCATTCATGGTCACCGTGCCTATTCCTTCCTTCAGTGTCCTTGCGGCTTGTGTCTATCAACACACGACTATAGTCCTTAGCCCTCACCTCTCCTGGAACTGACCCTGGCAACTGCAGGTGATATGTAAATGAATAGGTATGGCTATGTTCTGTTGAAACTGTATCTGTGGATGCACTGACTTTGAATTTCATACATAAAAAATTAAAAATAATTATGACAAATCTTTTTATTTGGGGGGAAGATTACTGGAATTTGAACCTAGCGTCTTCGTACTGAGCTACATCCCCAGCCCTTTTAGTCTTTTTATTTTGAGACAGGCTATTTGCCCAGACTAATCTGAAACTTATGATCCTCCTGCTTCAGGCTTCCAAAGTGAATGCTGTGCTGAGATTACTGGCCCATGCCAGGCTCTCTTTGATTTCTTTTAACTATTTAAAAATGAAAAGCCAAGGCCGGCCGTGGTGGCGCACTCCTATAATTCCAGCACTCAGAAGGCTGAGGCAGGAGGATCCTTGCAAGTTTGAGACCAGCCTGGGCTACAAAATGAGCCC
>RJWT010048189.1:0-11144 GCA_004365215.1 Cuniculus paca | reverse complement strand
CCAAACTTAGGCCTTTTCATTGTGTGAAAGGGGTTTAGTATCTGTCTCTAGGGTGATTGTGACAACTCACGAAAACAAGAAATACATAAAGTGCCTCCTGCCATAAGGCCTGGTACATTGAACATATTCACAGAATTACAGTAACTGTGATGATTTGAGCCCTATTTAATTTCATCAGTGATTAATCCTGGTATGGGAAATATTTTTAAAAATTTTTTTTCATCAGATCTTAAACACAGCACGAAAGCATTTTGGAGCTGGTGGAAATCAACGGATTCGTTTCACACTGCCACCTTTGGTATTTGCAGCTTACCAGCTTGCATTTCGATACAAAGAGAATTCTAAAGTGGTAGGTTTACTTTTAAGTGTCTAATTTTTTTCCTTTTTCTCACTGTATATGCTTTTGTATCATAGAAAATTTTAAACATATAAAAATGTGCAGTTGTATAATAAAATCCTATTTTCAGAAACTCTTAATGTATTCCTCATCCTTGTAAGTATTCCTAACAGTGATGTTGGTAGGTCACATACTAGCTAAGGGATCACGTACAACTACTTAGAAATAAAAGCATCAAGCAGTTTGAATTTATGTCCGAACTTTTTCATAGGTTCTAATTGAAGTTAATTTTAATTTTGCCTGATGAAAGGGCTTAGCATCATATAATCATTTCTTTCTAAAAGCGTGTAATTAAATATTACGAGTTTTGTGCAGTTTTTTATGAGCTCCTTTCTTCCTCAAACAAAATCATGGTTTAAATCTTTGATGGTATAGTTTTGAAGAAAATACCTTAATCTCATGTACCTACAAAGTTGAACAGCCAGGTCTGTGTTATGAAATAAACCTAGCTGGGCATGGTGGTACAGGCCTGTAATCCCAGCACTTGGGAGGCAGAGGTAAGAGGATTGTTGTGAGTTCGAGGCCAGCATGGGCTGCATAGTAAACTTGAGGCCAGCCTGAACTACACAGTGAGACCTTGTCTCCAAAAATAAATAAATAAATAAATAAATAAATAAATAAATAAATAAATAATAAAAAATGAATAAGTAAGCCTCAGTAAACTTAATTTTCTCATGGAGAAAAGCATTCAGTAGAACTACCAGCATGAATACCGCTTTTTGGCCAATTTTTATTAAGCCAGGTTCTCATTCATTATGATATGGATTGAAATAATAAACTCGTAGACCAGTGCCACAGAACAGTCTACACATATGTGGTCAAATAATCTTAACCCTTACTGGGATGCCAAGAGTATACAGTCGGGGAAAGGGCAGCCTCTGCAGGAAGTGAGAAATCTGAATATCCACATGCAGAAGAATGGGATTGGACCCTTAATTACAGTATATACAAAAAGTAACTCAGAATGAATTAAGGACTTACATGCAAGATGTGAAACGTTAAAATTTCTATGACAAAGATAGGAAAAATCTCCTTGATGTTGTTCATAGCAGTGAATTTTGTATATGACACCAAAAGCATAGCTGCGCAGCTAAAAGCAAAAATAGACAAATAGATTGTATCAAATTGAAAAGCTGCATAGCAATGGAAACAGTTAGCAAAGAGACATCCTACAGAATGGAAGAAGATATTTACAAACTACACATACGATAAAGGGTTAAGGAAGTTAAACAACTTGAGCAGAAAGACAAATAACTTGATTAAAAATGGTCAGATAATCTGAATAGAAATTTTTCCAAAGAAGGCATACAAATGATCAACAGGTATATGAAAAAATACTCAGTGCCACTAATCAAAATGAAAATGCAAATCAAAACCACAGATATACCTGTTAGATTGCCTGTTCTCAAAACGAGAAGAGGTGACAAGCATTGGGCATGGTATGGAGATAAGGGACCCTTACAAGGCTGTGGGAAATGTAAATTACTATGCTATTATGGAAAACAGAATTTAAAAAACGCTTAAAATTAGAACTGCCATACAGTTCTGCAAACTACTATTGGAGATACTCAAAGTAAATGAAATATGTTGAAGAGGTATCTGGAATCCCATTTATAATGGCCAAGATATGAAACAATCTGTGTCCAGGAATGGATGAATAAAGAAAGCACATAATGGCGCATTATCAATCATAAATAAAAATGGAGGAAATCATGCCATTTGTGACAATATGAGTGAATCCAGAGAGTATTGAGCTGAGTGAAATAAGCCAGATACAGAAAGACAAATAGTGCATGACCTTTCTTATATGTGGAATCAAAAGTCAAACTGATAGAAGTCAAGAGTTGCCAAGGATTACAAACTCATATGATGTAAAAATTCTGGGGATCAAAATGCATACATATGTTGAGGATAAAAAAAACACCACATTGAATTTACTTATGTCATACAGTGTGCCAAGAACTACATACTGTACTTGGATTATTGCATTTAATCCTTGTTAACAAATCTGTCATCCTTTGAAAATGAATAGAAGTGCTTGCTTCAATAGGAAGAAATCTGAATGGTTACACATAATAAAATACGTCACCTCATGCCTCCACACTGTGCTATAGCCCGTCTCCCTCACCCCCCGTTTTGGAGACAGTGTCTTGTTTAGTCACTATAAGTTCAGGCTGGCCTTAAACTTGAGATACCTCTGCCACCCAGAGCCCTCAGCTTAAACAATGAACCTTTTAGGAAATCATATTGGACAAGAGAAAAGAGAAATAAGCTTCAGAAACACAGTTGATGAGAATTCATTCCTGTCTAATAAAGATGGGAATGTGAATTCCTAAATTTTTAGTAAACTGGCAATATGTAACTGCCATTAAAAAATCTAGTAATTCTACTAAGCACTTTTACTAGGGAAAAAATTAGGGTCTTGATAAAGCTTTTTGTATATAGAACATTCATTGTGTTACATACTGTTTCTAAAGAGAATGGTTCGACAAATTGGCTTACATATGCATTTGGTAGAATATTTTTTAATTGTTAATATCAAATAACTTTTAGTTGCATGAGGAAAAATTTTATGACAAGTAAAAGTGATTTTGCAACATGAGTCCAACTATATTTAACTCATTTCAGTGAGCTGCTTTAATTTTTTGATTTTTTTGTTTTGTTTTGAGGATTTCATTTTGCTTTGTTTTAGTTTTGAAATAGGGTCTCACTGTGTAGTGCAGGCCTGCCTTGAACTCAGTGTGTAGTCTAGGCTGGTCTCAAACTCAAGGTCCTCCTGGCACAGCCTCCTGGGTGCTGGGAATACAGGCATGTGCCACCACACTCAGCTCAGTGAACTAACTTAAAGTAAAAAGCCAAACACAAAGGTCCCAGTTACATTTATATAGTAAGAAAAGAAAACATTAACATCTAAATGTTACTAGTGATTATTGCTGGGTGATAGATTGAGATGGCTTAACTTAAAAAATTCTTTCGTGTAATTCCTTAATTTTCTTCAATTGGGAATGTGTTACTTTTCTGATTAGAAAAAACATGTCAAGTGGCAGAGGCAGTGGCTTCCTGTGGCTGTTTTTAGAAGAGATCTGTTTGATTTACATTCATGCTCCATACAATAGGAAAACTATGAGCCTGACTTTACTGCTTTCACTATTCTATTAAAAGTTCTAAATAAATGAATGTTCTTGAGCAAGTTAATCTTGAACTTAAGGTAATTTAAAATATTTTTTCTCGTTTCAGGATGACAAATGGGAAAAAAAATGCCAGAAGATTTTTTCATTTGCTCACCAGACTATCAGTGCTTTGATCAAAGCGGAGCTGGCAGAATTACCCTTAAGACTTTTTCTTCAGGGAGCCCTAGCTGCTGGCGAGATTGGCTTTGAAAATCATGAAACAGTAGCATATGAATTTATGTCCCAGGTGAAAATCCTCTTTCCATGTGATCCAATTGGTTTTACTGAGTTTAATCACTTATCTGTGGTTCTCTTGGTAGTGCACGTAGTCTTAGTTTTTTCCCCGCACTACTGCTTTGCCGCCCTCTGGGAATCTTTGTACATTATTGTCGTGTTTACTGGTATGGGGCATAATTGATCAGTTTTTGAGTGCTGACGAAGTCCTAAGATTTCAAAGTGGGCCATGATAAGTATTTCATGGGAAAAAAAAGTTCCTTTGTCAGTTCACTTGGGAAACTGGAAGTTAAAATTGAAACAGGTTTTATTTATTGCAACTTGTCGGCATCTTTTAACATCTCAGCTGTGTTATGTGCCTCTCCAAAGTGGGTTACAGTATATTCAGATACAGTGAGATTGCAAGATAATCTCACAGGATGAAGGTTAGTGGGAAGTACTTTGGGAAATGCCTGAGTGGATAATCAGTCCCTAAAAGTTCTTTTTGCTTTGTGTCCTTCAGGCATTTTCCCTGTATGAAGATGAAATCAGTGATTCCAAAGCACAGCTGGCTGCCATCACATTGATCATTGGTACATTTGAGAGGATGAAATGCTTCAGTGAAGAGAATCATGAACCCTTGAGAACTCAGTGTGCGCTTGCTGCATCCAAACTTCTGAAAAAGCCCGATCAGGGCCGAGCAGTGAGCACTTGTGCACATCTCTTCTGGTCTGGCAGAAACACGGACAAAAATGGAGAGGAGGTAAGATCATTTTCGTGGTGTGAACAGGATCGTTAACAGAGATTGTTAACATGGTTTTTGACTGTAGAGGAGACATATTTGGGGTGGCTGGAAATAGGACAGAGGTAGACAGTAGAGTTGCATCCTATAGTGAGGCCTCTACTTTGAGGGAATCATAACAGCAGTTTCACATCACTACTTGGTTTTGAAATATAGCTATGTAATTGTTTTTTTAAAGCAAGAATGAAGAGGATTTAAATTTGTTGTATCCCTTTAAAATATGAAAGAGTGCTGTAGTGTTGTAAAAAATAGGATGTTTTCAGTTCATTAATTTCTTCTATATTTGCCTGCCCTTTTATTGTAGCTTCATGGAGGGAAGAGGGTCATGGAGTGCCTAAAGAAAGCTCTAAAAATAGCAAATCAGTGCATGGACCCCTCTCTACAAGTGCAGCTTTTTATAGAAATCCTGAACAGATATATCTATTTTTATGAAAAGGAAAATGATGCGGTAAGTAACCAAATTAAAGTGTTGGTAGTGCTGAGTCTGAGGCAGGAGCATTGCAAATTCAAGGCCAACTGGGCAACTTCATGAGACTGTCTCAAAATTAATTTTTAAATTTTTTGCCAAGGGAATCAATCAATCTTTCTTTCTTTCTTTCTTTCTTTCTTTCTTTCTTTCTTTTTTTGTCAAGATAGGTTTTCAAAGGCCAGGGATGTAGCTCAGTGATAGAATGCTGCTGGGTTCGATCCCAGTCTTGGGGTTAAAAAAAACATCTCTTTCTGAGATTTGACACACATAAAAGTTTATCATTGTAATACTTTGTTATGTCTGTAAGAGTTGGCACTCTGCTTACTCTTCCTTCCTTTTATTTTCCAGAATCCTTTTCTGTCTACACAGATACATCTCTAGTCACTGTACATTTGAAAAACACAATTTACAGATTGTCAAATAGTTGACTGATTTGCCATCATGTAGTAGTTTAGAATAACTCCTAAAAACATTATCCGTCCAGGAGAATAGTGTTGATTAAGATTAGCAGGCTAAATAGATTGATTTTGTTCTTTTACATGTTCGTATTACTTTTTTTCTGCAGTGCTGGGGATTGAATCCATTGACTTATATGTGGTAGGCAAGTGCTGTACACTGAGCTACATCCCTGGCTCTCATAATAGTTCAGCTTTTTTAAAAAATGAATAGTCAATTATTTGCTCAAACTAGGAATGACGTTCTCCTATTTTTTTATGTTTACTCTGGTAACTGATGAGAGTAACACAAAGTCTTGAAAATAGTTTTATTCAGTTATCTTTCTGTGTGTGATTCTTGTTTAACTATGGAATTGTACGTATTCTTTTGTAGGTAACAATTCAGGTGTTGAACCAGCTTATCCAAAAGATTCGAGAAGACCTCCCAAACCTTGAGTCCAGTGAAGAAACAGAGCAGATTAACAAACATTTTCATAACACACTAGAGCATTTGCGTTTGAGGCGGGAATCTCCAGAGTCTGAGGGGCCAATTTATGAAGGTCTTATCCTTTGAAAATGAAAGTAGTGCACTCCTTCCCATGTACATCCAGTAAGGGTTTTATTAAGCTAGGTCTCCCTTCCATAGATTGTGCCTTCCAGAAATGCTGAGCTAGGTTTCCTGTTTCTAATCTGTGATGTGTTTTACCCAGCACCTCCAGACACTCACCTTCAGGACCTTAATAAAGTTATTCACTTCATAAGTGTTCAGATCTGTCCGATCACCCTAAGTAGCATGACTAATCTGCTATTTAAAATTCCTGTGATCTATTGAAAAAAAAAAACTCCACTTATCTTGGCTACTAATGAAGTTCTCCTTCCTTTTGTTTCATTGTTGATTGTGTATTTTGTTCATTACTGGGGAATACCAACCCAAAAGTATCTGTCTCTGTGTTCTCTAGTCCTATTTGAGATTGATTTTGAGGCAAGAAATACTGTATGTGAAATTCGGCTTGGGCTTTTCCCTAAATACAAGATAAGGCCATGTGTAATATTTTCCCTAAAACTAGAATATATTAATGCATGTTTGAGAATCTCAAAGCACCATACTCAAATCGGAAGCTATATTTTGCATATTGGGACTCTGCCATCTATTAAGAATCTGTGTTGTCCTCTGGGCATATTTATCAAAACAATTTGGTTCTAAATAGCATAAAATAGAAATTTTGTGATTTATATAATTTGTCTATAACCTTCATTATTGTAAATTTCATGGGAAATGCATTACAGTTACCGTGATTTTTTTTTTTTTGGCACTTGTGAATCAATAAAGTTGCTATTAACAGCGTTTTTTTAATACTATCTTGATAAAAGGAACTAGTAGAATGTTTTGTATGTTCTCATTCTTACAGAGCTCACTTATTTAATTGTGGGGAAAGCACTTAACAAGGCACCATCTACTACTTTCAGGCATTTATACCCAGTTGCCTTTCTTACCTTTGCCCAGCTTTTCTGAGGCATCACAAACTCCCTAAAGTCTCTTTTCTTGGTATAGTTATGCACTGCGTATCAAATTATCCCTAAACCTGGTGTCTTAAAACAGCATTTATCTTACAGTTCTTTGGGTCAGGAGCTTGGGAGCAAACTGGTTGGTGGTTGTGGGTCAGGGTGTTCATAAGGGTGCCATCAAGTAGCTGTTGTCCAAAGTGTTGAGTGGAGCCGACTTCCTGCTCACAGCTATTAGCCAGAACTTCGGTTCTTCTTGTGAGCTGGCTTTAGGACACCGTGAGTGTCATATTATAGCTACTGGCTTCTCCGGAGTGAGTGCTCCCCAAGAGAGGAAATCACAGTATCTCCTTATGGCCTAACCTTGGAAATGCCACAACTGCTTTTGCCTGGTTTTATGTATTAGAAAGAGGTCATTAAGTCTAACCTATACTCAGTTGTAAGGGAAATTTCTTACGTTTGTACTTTGTGTTTTATCCATGGTGGTGGTTGAACCCTGGGCCCCATACATGCTAGGCTAAGTGTTCTAGTGCTTCACTATGTCTCTAGCCCTAAATCCACTTCTTGAAGGGAGTAAGAGCAATGAATTGTGTAGACATTTCCAAATTACCACATCATTTAATACCTTGGCATATGCACTCCCATTGCAAGTTGTCTAGCACTTGTTAGGTTTTACGTGAGCAAATGTTTGCAAAATTCTAAAATTCATACCATCAAAATCTACCAAACAGCCAAGTGTGGTTGTGCATACCTGTAATCCCAGCACTCCGGGAGGCTTAGCAGGAGGAAGAAGGCTTTGAGTTTGAGGCCAACTGGGGCTACGTAGTGAGTTTGAGTACAGCCTGAACCGCATAGAAAGACCATGTCTCAAAAATTAAATAAATGAATAGGTAGGGATGTAGCTCATTGCAAAGGCCTAGGTTCAATCCCAGTACCCCCCCCCATCCCCAACATATGCACAAAGTCTACTGAATGCACTAAGCCTTCCTGGAATGTATTAGTCCAGCAGACACTTTTTTTTTGTATTAATTTACCCTATATAGATCAGTGAAGGATTAAGAGAGTATACAGTTTACATTATGGCTTAGATGTTCCCCCAAAACTCATCCACTCATAAGTGAGCTTTTGGAAAGTGAGTGATGGCAATACGACTGACTTGCCCTTAAGAGGTGGGACTTGGCTGGGGGAGGTAGGTTGCTGGGGGTGTGGCTTGGTAAGGTTTTTCCCTTTCCAGCCTTTTCCTTCTCTTGCTGCTTCCTGGCCACCATGACATGAGCAGCTCTCCACTCTGCCCCTCTGCCTTGCTGTCCTGCCTTGGAGCCAGCACACTATGGACTGAAAATGTAAATCAATGTAATCCTCTTCCTTAAGTTGGGGGTGTCGGGTATTATGTCCCGGTGATGAGATAGTGACTGAGATGTGTGAAATACTGCTGGAAAAGTAAAATATAACTTTTACTTGTAGAGGATGAGTCAAAGGAAAAATAATTGAACAAAAATTTGAGTACTTACCATATGCCAGATATAGCTAGGCATTTAATTTAAAGCGATCAGGCTGTGATCCCTAGCTTCAGCAATTTAGCATGAAGATGGACCTGTAGGTACGAATACAAACATTTCCCAGAATAGCACTACAGAACTTCTGGGTACTGAAGTGTCGGTGTACTCCTGGAGATACTGTACAGATTCTTGAGGAACTTCAAATTTGATTGCCTGTTAAACTGTGATGCCAGTGCCCAACCTGTGGTCTTGTATTTAACAGCCATCATAGAAGCAAGTTAAAATACTTGCCTATCTGTAATAAGATAAATATTTTTTAAAAATTTACTGCATTTAACTATAGCACTTTAGCCAGGCATGGTAGTACACCCTTAGAATCCCAGCACTCGGGAGGCTGAAGCAGGAGAATCTGAGTTCAAGGCCAGCTTGGACTACATGGTGAGACACTATCAAAATATCTTTCATAACACTTTGATACTTTAATGATTTTTATCTCTTAGAACATACTAGAAAATTGAGTTTTATATATGTTTTCCCCTCCCTTTTCTAGTATTTTTTTTTTTACTATATCTTACCAAAAAAGCACTTGTCCTTAGTAGATGAGAGCAAAATTCTTCACAGAAGCACTAAGCCAGGGCAGGCTAGTTGCCAAATGGTATTTAGTCCCAAGACATGAGATAGTCGTAGGAACATACATCTAGGAAGTTGTTAGTAGATGAGATTCCTTTTGTGTCACCAATTTCTTGCCCTTTTTTCCTGTCTTTAATCAAGAAACAAGTGATTCTTAAGAGTCCAAGTGATTATTCTTCACCTAAAAATTCATGCTTCTGACTGTTTCCAAACCCCGAGATTGTTGACTATTGGATTAATGAAGTGTAACACAACCCTTTCCATTAAGGAATTAGAAGGAATTAGAATTGAAAAAAGAAATGATCTACTATCTTTACACAAAGGTGATAGAACCCTTTCCACACAACCTGTCCATTAAGGAATTAGAAGGAATTAGAATTCCATTAAGGATTCTGCCTAGGAGGTAGGCTAATACACACATCTGCAAGAGGAGGGGAGTGCTTCACCTGATCAGGAATGGTAGAGCACTTTGAAGGAGTGTGATGAGCGTTTGTAGCAGAGTTCACGTGAAGCTTTCAGAGTTACTAAGAAATATGACCCCGAGGAATACATTTACTATCATAGGCAATGGGAGAGGGTTTAAACACACAATAGATTTCAGAGGGATTTTCCATTACATTTATTGGTTTCTCTCTCTCTCTCTCTCTCTCTCTGAATCTAAATAAATTGAAGCAGAATGGATCTGGATGTAGTTTCAGACTACATATTGCACAGGAAAATTTCTGGGCAGGGAATTCTCTGGTGCTAAAGTTGGCCCTATGGAGACGTTCGCAGGATGGACAGCAGGCATGCCTTCAGCTGCCTCTACGTATTAGTTGCATACTTAAGTTGCCTAGAGTAGGACTGCCCTCATTCAGTGGTTAAAGGCAAGTTTTCTGGCTTGTGTAAATTCAAAACAAGTCATTTGGAAGTTATTCAGGATAGATCTTACATTATTTACTTCTTAGGTCACTTTGCAGTGTACTAATGAAATGGGTCCACATTTGTGAAATGTCTGGAGATAGACCGTTCTACCCTTCACTGCAAAGCTTAGCTTTAGGCTGAAAATATTTCCTATAAGTAGACTATTAGGATGTGATTTAAATCCGTTTTCACTCAGTAGAAAGCCAAGTGAAAATACAAAAACATTTGGAGACCTCATGGCTATTAGGTATAATCTCTTGGATTTGAAAGCACATTTGTCTGATACGTTTTTATAAATGTAAAATTTGGTATGTTTTGTAGAACTGCGTTTCATCATTTCTTTTTTCAATGCTATCTTTACACAAAGGTGATAGAATACTTCATATACTGTTTTTTTTTCATGCACTATTATGAACAAAAGAATTGCATATATTTAACTGGTGAGACTTAAGGGATAAAGTGGATTGGTAGAATAATGTCTGCAAATTTGGCAAAACTACCAAACTTGAGCTACATTAATTTCTAAGCCTGAAATAGGATGCAACCACAGGAGATAGGACATTATAAAATCAGCTCTTCTCAACCATTTTTATCTTTCTACACATTCCCTGGGTCATTGCGTTTCAAGCTTTGTTAAATTGTCCAGGGATCTTGTTAAAATGCGGATTCTGGAATTGAACAGCTCTAGAGCTTAACACTCTGGGTAACCCCTACAATGCTGATCCAGATGCCAGCCTCTGAATCACAAAGCCCTACTGGGAATGTAGCTCAGTTGTAGGGCACTTACCTAGCATTTATTAAAATCTTAGACTGATCCCCAGCACCAAAAATCAACAAAAAACCCTGGATGACAATTTCATGGACTACATTCTTGGGGAGTTTGATTTTTTTTTTTTTTGACACAGGCTCTTGCTGTGTAGTTCAGGTTGGCCTTGAACTCACTTTGTAACCCGGCCTTCCCTAGAATGCAAGGTGATTATCCTGCTTCAGCTTCTCAAGTGCTCAGGATTACATGTGTGCACCATCATGCCTGGCCTGAATTCAAAAAAATACTCTCCTACTAGAAACTTTTTAAATTAAGTTTATTGGTACTATTTAGAGATAGACAGTGATTATGTACATCA
>RJWT010048188.1:0-11197 GCA_004365215.1 Cuniculus paca | reverse complement strand
CAAGTTTTAGTATATCCAGTTTTTGCAGCAGTGCTTGTTAAAGAAGTTGTCTTTTCTCAAACATGGCTCCTTTGCCCATAACCAGATTGCTGTATTCTCATGGCTTCTGCTTCCTCTACTCTGTTGCATTGGTGTAAGAGCCTAGTTTTGTTCCAGTACTATGCTGTTTTGCTACTATGTTTCATAGTATAGTTTGAAATTGGGTATTGTGATACCATATACCAAATGCATTCACATCTCTGCTTTTGGTTCTATTAGTATAGTACAACAGTTAAGGTTTGAGTGTCACAGTCAATTTCTTGGCATTGGCTCCTAGCTGCAATACTTACAGACTCTGTAAAATGGGCAGATTTCCTGCATTTTCTGGGCCTTGATCTTCTTATTTGTAAAGTGATATACTGATAATGGTTATATCACACAGAACTGTGATGAAATTAGGTGATTCACATAAATAATTTAAGTAGTGCTGAGAGAATATATAAAGCAAGGTGAAGTGTTAACTACATTCACATGAGTAACAGTATAACTTATCCACATATTCATGGGTCAAAATTGTCTTTATATTTGAATATTATACATAAGAAGTTGTAAGTAACAATATAATTAGGAGTAGGGTGAAAATTATTGTGGGCATACTTAGTACTTGAAATGCCAAAGCACACAAACCAAGAAATGAAGTAGTATTTCTGAAAGATGTTAAATGGGTTAAAAGGAAATTTGTTTCCTGAATACCATTTCCTTTTGACATTAGTAGACATCATCATGGGCACTAGAGATAATTGGTCTAGAAATAACCCCCTTTTCCCTCACAATGAATTTTCATATCATATTTCCAGTTGAAACTAATGTATTTTTTGGCCCTTGGATTTTTTTTTTCTTTATGGTGTCTTGCAAATTCATTCAGAGAGAAAACAGGCATTGGTAATTAAAAATGGAACTTGATTCACCTGAGCCCTGGTTCCCATATGTCTATAATCAATAGCGAACATGTGCTTTAGAAAACACTCTTCCAACCACTTCCATCCCTTCTTGTTTGTAAGGTATGAAAACCCCTTTATGCTTTAAGATAGTTTGTCATTCCGATTCTTTAAATTTGCCTTATTGCAATGAACCCTTCAGTTATTAGTATTTGGTTATTCTGCCATTTGTTATTTGACAGTTCTTGAAGTTGACTTGGAATACATATTATTTTTCTGCCACTCTTATTTTTTATTCTTTTATCTTCATTTAGTTTAATCATATTGAAAAATAGAAACTGAACACCTTGCCTCTGAATTTTAATTCAGGTGTTTCCCTGGACAAACTAGATGTCAAGTTTCAAACCTTTAAATAACGATTTCTGAAACACCATGTTTAAAATCTCTGTAGGATGTTCATTAAACTCTGACTTCTTAACCCCACAAGACTCTGGTTTAATAGCTCTGAGTTAGTTCTTCCCGGATACCTGAACTCTAAATAAAATCCAGACCCTATGCATGGATCTAGGTCCTGGAATGTTACTTAGAGAAACTGAAACACTGAACCTAATCCCATATTAGAAAACCATTTATTATTTTCTAATCATCTAGGGAAAGTTTCTGAAGCTTGCTCTGGGGATAGGCTCTCTTTCTATTTTAAGATGGTTGTGACTTTGGTCTCTGGCCTGGACCTTGGCATGGGGCAGTTTAAAGAACATCCTTTTTGCTGCTCTAACCTTGACTTTTATCTGTCGAGTAGCCGTTGGGAAAGCCCCTTAGGTCTTCAGAGCCTAGCTTCCTTTTCTATAAATAGCAGTTTAAATGACTGTCAGAGGCTGTTGGGTGGATTAAGAGAAATGAGTTGTCTGAAAAGATGTTGCCATAGTCCCTGGTATATCTTGAAAAATCAATATATGTTAGGTCTTTCCCCATCTATCTATGACATTTCTGCCACTTATCTGTCTAGAGTCTTCGTGACCTCTGCCTCTGCAATATTTACTTGCATTTAAGTCACTTCCTTGCTTTCTGTCTTGCTCAGTGTGATCCTGGCTGTTAGGTTCTGAATCCTCCTTCTGTCTTGTCTTAGCAGTCCAAATAAATGGACAGGTTTGAACTCTCTGTGTTGTTTTCATTGATTACTAAATTCGAGATTTGAATTTCATCATTTGATGCTATTCACATGTGTCAAACAAAACCTTGAAGTAAATAATTCTAAAGAAATCAGAGCAATAAAAATATTGTTTGATAAAAGACCATTAATTTGTAAAGTATATTCTACTCTTTAAAGGGATTTTCCTAACAAGTAGGCTTTCTTCCTCTGTGGAATTAAAATATAAATTAACATATAATTTTATCTTTTTCATAGTAAAAATTTAACAAATGTGTTCCCTGCAAAAAGTGAAAGACAACTGTTGGTTACAATTATAAGTCATTCTAGTTCTCCTAAAGTCCAAATTACCACTAGTACAAAATAATAATTGAAACATTTATAATCCCTTGTCCTCTAACCATTAAGAATCTAAACAGAACTTGCTTTCAAGGAGCACTTTTTGATCAAAGAAGCTAGTTCAGTAGTTTGAAGAGAAAGCTTACGTTTCAAAATGTAGCCACAATAATTCTACTTTTGGGGTCATGAGAGCTCCTATAAAAGTCCTTATAGAGGGCTGGGAATAGAACTCAGGAACACAGTTCCTGCCTGGAAAGTACAAGGTCCTGAGTTTGAGTTCAAGTACCACAAAAGAAAGTCATTATAGAGGTGCTACATTGATTTCAAAATTTTGAAATACAGGTATATATTTTGGAAATTGCAAAAAGCTTTGCATGGCTCTGTCCTCCGTGCTCAGAAGTCACACATTTTATTTAATCAAACAATCACAATTTATTGGGCCATAGAGAGTTTGATGTCTTAAATATCATAAATAGATGTATTTGGGATGCTCGTTGAGTCTGACGTCATATGTATTTATATGATTGTGTACTCTTACATATTTGATGACTGCTTAAAAAAGCTTTCTTATTTGGATATTGATATTTTCATTCATCCAGCCAAGCCGATGTAGTATGCTCTTTATGTGTTAAGAACTATAATAAGTTCTATAGGGAATTCAAAGAGAAAAATAAGTATATTATAACTGGAGCATGCTCACATGCTCTTTGTGGGTACTGTCAACTGGTATATTTTTTTTTTTGCAAGGTAGATGGATAGACCCTATTAACAGCTCAAATGTGTGAATGCTTTGAACCTGTGTTGCCTTGCCTGGGAAATTCTTCTAAAGGAAACTGTATGTGTGCTTTTACATGTATGTGTATCTGCACGTACATATGGAAGTGAATGTGAAATGAAATGTATGGATAAATTTTAATTGCAGTGTTGTTTATAATAATAAGAAAAGAGAATCAACCCAAATACCCATCAAAAGAGTTACGGTTCAATACATGATGACACTGTGGTATGTTCTGCATAGGGAGCTGATTCCATTATATGAACATAACCTTCCAAGGTAAAACACAGTATGTGTATCAAGATCGCATTTTTGTTTAAAAAATAAAATAACCACAAGGAAATCCATAAATAAAGTAGGTAGAAAATACTAAAACTTGAAGGCAAATATCGGTAGAAGATGAAGTTGTGGGTGGAGTTTTTCTTTCTATATTATGTATTTTTAAACTTTTTAGTACTTTTTTTCTCCAGAAAATAACATTTAGTATATTTCTGTTTTATTTTTTCATATATTGTCTTCCCAGCCTCTAGTTTAATGTAGAAGAAGAAACACAGAATGGGTTTTGTGGCACAAAGTCCTTTGTTCAAGTCAGGGCTCACTACAGGTGACAGATTCAGGTGGCATATGCACATTCTTAGCCTGGGACTTACACCTTTTTAAAGTGTGTGTCCTTCCTGTCCCCTTGAGTAACTAGGAACTCTTGATTACTAAACCTCTTAGTGGTAACAATAATCTAAAATCACTGGTAGATGTGTATAGCTATTAATCAAAGGGAAGCTAAACTAGAAAAGACAAGACTGAAGGCTGCATAAATACTTCTCCAATGATTTATCTCTACATATAAGTTAGAAATTCACACGTGTAACAATTATCACTAGAAGGCCATTGCCTTTCAACATGCTTTAAATGCTTTTTCTATAATTTTAAAAAAGTAATTATTTTATTTTTAACTTACCATAATGTGCTTGAACCATCAGGGCTTCAGGAAAAAAATTACAGTTATAAACTTTCAAAGATGGCAGGAGTTATAGATCTCTTGTTTTAGAGCATTAAAATGTGTAATTTTTCCTTTATCAATAATGTTATGTATGCATTTAACTGTCAAAGAACTAAAATCAATCCAACTACCATGTTTCATCTTGAATGGAAATGAAAGATATGGTTGTGTTTCTTTGGAAGGACTGCACTTACTCTTATTTTTAATGACTTTTCATGAAAGCTGCAAATTTAACCTGTCAAGAAATAACGTTGAAATTATTGTCTCTTTTTGGAGGCAAATTTCTGTGTAAATATACCTGAAATTTGTGCTCCAGGTTTGCTGTGAATTTTCTGCGTCTATGTATTTTCCACGTTTCTCTATTATAGTAAATGGGAAAAAGGTAGACATTTGCATTCCTTGCTCTATCACTGTAAGGTTTCCATCGTCTCTGTTCCTTTTGTCTGCTGCTTGGAGTTCACAGCCAACTTGGAAACTGATGTTTCTGTAATCGTAAGTGATGATCTAGTGATTTTCCTGTTTCCCTAAGCAGGTGGGATGAAACTATTTCTGTGGTAAATGGTGGCTATAATAATTAATGGGATTTATTCAACTAAATCCTCTTTATATCCTACAAAGCAAAGCAGAACTATTTTAATGGTAAGAAATAAGGGGATAATTTTGTTGGTAGAGACTTGATTTTATTACTTTACTCTTTCTTTAGATTCCATGAACACATCTAGCTGCAAAATAACCTTTTGAGTTAAAAGCTTGCAAAATCTCAGCATGCCATCTTGGCAAAGCAGGTGCAAGGTCCAAGATGAAGATGACTGCTGCTTAAGAGTGACAGTAACCAAAGGCCTTGAGTAAAAGATGATTCCAATGTGGAAGGTGACTCTGCTTTTGATTGGTGATGGAGATGTCTGCGAGGACTGCAGGGTGGTCAGTAGCCAGGGTCTCCTTCAGAAGGCATTTGTCACATGCTTTCTTTACTCCATCTCTTCCCCAGAAGGAGTTTTTTTTTTGGGTGCACTTAATGAAATGCACATCAAACTACACAAGTATACACGTGCTCAATTGGACATGCTTGTATACCTGTGTACTGCACACACACACACACAGACACACACACACAGATTCTTTTCCTACCTTCTTGGCGTCTTTCAAAGCACTGAAGTCCTGACCATGTTTTGTGTTGATGGTTGGATAGTTTTGCCTATTAAGCTTATCTTCATAGCTTTTGGGAGAAAATGTGAATGATCTAACATTTACAAGGGAAATATACACCAAACACTTTGTTAAGCTTTTCACATTCTTTATCTCATTAAATGAGCCTATGTTGTAGCTAATATTGTCCTCATTATCTCAGTAAAGTAATTGAGACTAATAGAGTTCCAACAACCTGCTCAATTCCATTAACGAATGCATATCCAGACTTCTGGACTTTCTAGTTCCAAATTTTGCAATTTTCTCTTTCCACAGCATTGCTTCTTAGGATACTACATTTTATAAATAAAACAGAATTTATGATTGAAATACGTAGATAACTGACTAGTGAAAATGTTGAGGCATTCTTTAAAAGCGGTGGCTTTTTTTTTAATACTTTATTTTCTGAAATGAAGATATACTTTTTTTAATCAGAAAAAGCACGTGAAGCATTCAACATTTTGTTTATTCAACATTTGGTTTATATTGAATGAACCAGAAATTATCACAGTAACTTTAACAGGTTGATGCTTTCGTGTTCTTTTTTGTAATCAAGGGCATTGATGAGAGCTTTTGATTTGCCAGTACCATGAAGCTTAAAAATAACAGCCAGTTAGAACATTTTTGAATCCTTTTATACATGAGTATCTCACAGACCTCACATGGTCTAAGGCTTAGAGCTATGTACTTGTGTCTAATCAGTGTTTTAATATCTATCTTAACTTTTGTTCTGGTCTATTTACAGTATTTAAAGTTAACTATATTTAAATATATAAACTAATTTTGGCAAATGATGGATTTCTACACCTTATTTAGTATTTCTGTTTCCAAAAATTCCATTGTAGAAATTTTGCCTGTTTAACTTTATTTGTTGTTAAATTACAAAATAGTTTTGAGGTACATTTAAAAATATTAACTATACCATTTTATTATATTCATTATTTCTATGATAATGACATTTTCTATATAATGATAAACACAATGAGGTGTATCAGACTACATGATACAGAGAATTATGCAAATGTGTAGCCTGATTCTAGACTTTTGCATAAGATGGCAGTGAATACCCAGAAAATATAGAGTTCTGCGGTGGCCGTGATGTACTACTCATTTCTTTTAGTTTCCCTGTGGCATTGCTTTATGGTGTGTTTAAATTAACTTCCCTGTGTCTCAGATATCAGTAGTCAGGTAGTTCTTCAGCACATGTGAACTCACCAGCTTTTAGCTTCTATTACTTGATAAGAACAAGTGGAATTGAAAATAATATATGGGGAATAACTGAGAAGAGATGAATGTCATATATTAGAAAGATGTTAGCCACTTACTTTAACCTTTTAGTTTGTCGAGACTACTCCCCTTTCTTTTTGATATGTGAAAACCTGTAGAAGGGAAAGTATAAGTCTTTAACAACTGACATTTTGGGTATTAGTGATTAATTGACATGCAACTGAGAGTCAAGATATGTCATGAGATCAGAAACTGGAATGGATCAAAGGAAAACAGTTGGCAAAATGGAGGTAATTACAGGAAAATAAACAGTTAGGAAGAGCCAGGTGTGGTGGCTCACACCTGTAATCCCAGCACTTGGGTGGCTGAGGCTGGAGGATCATTGTAAGTTTGAGACCAGCCTGGGCTACAAAGTGAGCGCATGGCCATCCTGAACTACATAACAAGACACTGTCTCAAAAGTCAAATAAATAAATAAGTAAATAAAATTTAAAAATAAAAATTAAAAAAACGGTTAGGAAGAAGATAGTACTTTCAGTTTTACCCCATTATGAATGTTTTCAGTGTGATATGCATGATCTCCCCAGTGATACTGTGTGTTTGAGCTTATTTTACTGTTCAGTATATATGAATAAGTTGCACTGAGATGAACTTCTATCAAGATAAAGCCAGTGCTTAGGTTAGTAAGGTTCATCAGATAAAAGATGGAAGTGATGCCTTTTTCCATTCTCAGACCTTGAAACACATCTATGTTAACAATATTTTTGAGTTTAAGTCTTGTGTTTCTTTGCTTCAGAAAAAAACCCTCTTCAAAACTGAAAGAGTAAATATGATCCAAAATCTACAATAAATATTGTGTAATGGTAAGAAACTGCTCAAAGTGGAAAAGTAACTGGGATAAGGGAAAGGAGGAAAGAAGGAAGGGAAAAGGAAAAAAATATATATATATGTACATAAGATAGCTAAAATGACTATACTACTAATTCAGTTAGTTCTTGAAAAAGAACAGTTAATACTCATACGATTAGACCAATTTTACAAGTCTATATCTGGTAATTTAAGCAACACTTTCGAAGGTAACAGTATGTAATATTACAACTATTGTTAAATTCCTATCATCCTGTTTTGAAAATGTATACTGCTATTGTTTTGGGTTTGTTGTTGTTTGTTTGTTTCATTTGTTTTTCTTTTGTGACTTTTTTTCTTCTTAAATAAAAAAAGTTCTTAAAAAAAAACAAGAACAAATAACCCTCTTCAAATCTGCACATGTGAGTACAACATGATGAAGTGTTGACTGTAGAATATTTGTCCTTATGTATAACGTGAATGTAACCTTTATTGCCCTTTATTTTTAATATTCTGTTGGTGGGAAAAATTGAGGTGGTCATCCATGCAAAGAAGTAAAGGTAGCTGGTATGTTGTTAAGATGAGCATGAAGGATTCTAGTTTTTGTGAACAAGAAAAAGTTTTCTAAATGTATATCTACTCCTCATTTGCAATATTTGCAGCCTCACTTCAGACTTTTACCCAGAGAATAGGTTCTACTGGGTTTACTATTAAAAGAAAAATATTAAAAGGTGCTCCTCCACCTAGGAGAGATATATCTGTGGCACTGCTGACTAAATTTACCTTCTTGGCTCTTATTTGAATGTCAAGTATTTAAAGAAATATAAATACAAAAGATGTTGTTAGTATGGAAGTCTAGGAAAAAGTGAAGGGAGTCAGAGAGAGGGTGAACTAAACTTTTCTGATCAAATTCATAAAAACAATAGTTCATAGAAAAGGATAAACAGAAAGCAATTAACAGAAGTTTAACTAGAAGAGGCCAAGAATAAATTCAATGTACATTTTATGTACATTTGAAAGCAAACATTTAAAATAAGAATTTTAGTAGCTTGCTATCTTTCTACATTTGTAAGTATTCTCCTTTTTCATAAAAATATTTAGTTAGGCCAAACCCAATCATGGTTTTTCAGCTACTTGGAAAGAGGAGGTAACTGACAAGCAGATATCCAACAAGAAACATGGAAATACTATCTCTAATCACTTAAGATTTGTTTTTGTTGCCTTATTCATGTTGCATAGTTTGTTAGTCATGTGAAACAAGCTTGCTAAGCATTTTCTAATGTTAATAAATAAAGTAGTAAGAGGAATTGACTGAAAAAAGATAAGTCTTCATTGAATTAATCAAAGTAAGTCACATTAGAAGGAATTCTTTTATTCACATTTTTATATTTTATTGTTTTATTATTTGGAGATGAAAAGGAAGAGTAACAATAACATAAAAGGGATTTCAAATTATTCATGGTTTTATTTAATTGGCACTGGTTTTCTATAGGTGCTGTAAAGTGTGATGTTGCATAGTTGCCTAAGCTTTGTGTAATCCCACATATATTTGTATGGAAACTGCCTTCAAATGGTGATTATTTAATTTTCCTAAGACTTTTTTTATTCCTTTTCCTTTCTTTTAGATGGATAATAATACTTAAGTTGAAATTAAACTCAAAAAATGATTGCTATTTTAAATCATCAATTTGAATTCCTTAGGGATAACGAAAGTTTAAAATAAACTAAAACAACTTATTAAATAAAGGTCAGGAGTTTCTGTGGATATTAGTTATTATATTTATTTTCCATAAAGAGATATTAGGATACCCAAGTAGATATCAGTAAGTACACTGGAAGTTGTGAACGAAGCAACAAGTTATTTTTATTTAGCATGCTCTTTTGGGGATAGATTATGCAGGTGACCATTTTCTAAATTGACATTTTTATTTTGAAGTTTTCGTCTATGACCTTCCATGCCGCACACTGCTTGCATTTTCACTGAGACTTCACATTGAATGAGACCTTTAAATGTATTTTACTCAACTCTGAGGCCTGCTGCTTCATTGTCCCCTTTAGACTTAATGTCATTAGACACAGAGCCAACAGACTTATATTTCTCAAGTAACTCTACGTTCTCGACAGCACTGAAAGTTACAGAGACTTCTCGTAGATACCAAAATGAATCAACCATCACGTTAAAAAATATGCCTCACAGTTTACTTTCCCCACTTCAAATTCTCTAGCTTGTAAAATGTAGGCTAAGGCCATTATACTTTTAATTCTGGTGTTTATATTAAGAAATTTATAAGAACATGATCTATAATGGCCAGATTCAAATAAGCATCCAGAAAACAGATGTATCAGTTAGTTTTCTGTGAAATGTGGATTTCGTTTATTACCGTTAATCTCATAAGTGAACTAAGCCAAGCAGTGATATTTACATATGAGGATAATGAAGATTTATTGCAAAATAGTCAGCATTAATACATCTCTTTCTTGAGGCTCACAAATAATATTACTCAAGAATAAATTAAATTTTAGAAAGATTTCATTTAATTTCCTGCTTAACTTTAAAATCAAATTACAATAATTAATATGATAGCAAAGAAGATACCCAAAATAGAACATTATACTGGAAAACATTTTGAAAACAAAATCTCATTTGTGCTTCATACATATCAATCAATATTTTTCTTCTGAGAATATTGACATTAATATAAATTTCAATTGAATTTTACCTTGTAAATATAAAGTTTTATTGTAATATATTAAGTAATATATTTAATGTGTTATGAAACTAAAATAAACAAAAGTAAAATTTCCTTGATAACAATTCGTCAATTAGAAAGTATTGTAAAGGGATATAACAAGTATTTTTATATATAGTTTTGTATCTTTAGGTACTAGGTATAGGGAAGTTAGATTTCAAACATTTTAGAAAAGGTAGCGGTATCACTATATGCTATGAGATTCTGGGGAAAAAAAGGTTTCTTTAATATTTAATGATTTTTAAGACCTCCAACACTGATTGCACAATAAAATATTTCAATGAAGAATATTAGTGAAATGATTCAGTATGGGTCCAAGACCATTTAACCTGGGGCTTAAGACAAGCAGGTAAAAATGGTGAGGGAATAAACATTATGAGAGTGGTCAGAACTCATATAGTAGTATCCCGAATGCAGAAGCATCAGATGAAACCAGCCCGAAGACAACAAAAAAGTTTTAATTATCAGTTTACATTAATGTGTGACTTCTGAGCAGTTACAGAATGTTAAGGATAACTCAGTGAAAAAAAAAAAAAAACTTCCTTTCCTATTTATTGTCCTTGTCTGATACCAGAAAAAATATATATTTAGGTGAAAAAAGCATGCAGATTTAGATAGAGCCATAAGTCATTACCTTGTAATGCATTAAGGACAGAGGCATAAGTCATTACCTTTCTGATGATAGTGTATTAAACATTTAATGGATATTTCAAATGAAACAATAAAATATTTTCAATAGACTTAAAAGGTTATTAGTTTTGATTGTGGGTGAAGAAAACATTCTATAGTCCAAAATTAACTAGAGGGTAGACAACTGTGGTTGACAATGAGTAGACTCTTAAATCAAAAAGGCCTTAGGAGTCTCAAGAGTCAGAGGAGGGCATTTGTGAGGATGGCTTTTGCAGAGGACTGGTGAGAGGAGGGAGCCCGCTCCCACCTCGAGCATCGTAGAGGGGACATTGCAAAGAGAGTCCTCAGGGTGTTCTCTTCAGTGGAATTGAGGAGCGCGGCACT
>RJWT010048187.1:0-11179 GCA_004365215.1 Cuniculus paca | reverse complement strand
TGCCAGCCTTCAGGTCATCATGTTCTTTTATTGCTAGCAAGAAAGTTTGAACGGCAAACTGGTTGTGGTTGCTGATGACTTTTAATTTCATCAGGACAACTCAGGGTGGTGGTTTGGGAAACTACTGATAAGAAGTGGAATTTTAAGCCAAACTGATAGAAACACACCTTTATCCAATACTCATTCATTGAACCCCACTGGCTTTTGTCACAATGTTTAAGTGTCTGTTGTTGGAGCCCCCAAAGAGGAGCCTTGATCACCCAGAAGAAAGTGACACAGGTGTTGGTGAGGTAGAAACATAGAAAATAAGTTAGACAGGTAGTCTTCTCTGCCAACTAACAGCTGGTCAGCCCCTTACCTTGCTGGTTCTCAAAACAAAACAGCACACTCATGTTCCATGCACAGGTGCTGAAATGTGCGTTCCGAGGGCAACGCAGACTGACTGAATCAGGGACTCAGGGTGAGGCCCAGGAGTCTGTGTTGTAGCAAGCACATCCAGGCATTCAACTGGAGTAGTGCTGATCAGCTCAGCGGTTCTTAGAGTTGGCTTGCCTCAAACATCACCAGGCAGCAAGTTAAAATCTTCTGCTTCTGAATGCTGCTGCCTCACACCTGCTGAACCAGAGCTTCCCTGGTTTGAATGGTCAGCCTTGATGGAGACCATGACTGACTCACAGCACTGCACAAGCACAGACAACAGGAAGTACCACTGAGGTGAGGACTTTCCATGGGGTGCTGACCCGTTTTGAAAATCACATTCTAATTTCTCTAGGAATTAGATTATGTTTCAATATTAGCAACTGGCCCTCAAATTCCTTCTGGATTTAATATAAGGTAGATTTTTGTTATGAACAATAAAACAATAATGACATTGATGAAACCAACATTTTCTCTGAATATTGTGAATCTGAAATAAACATGTATCAAATGGCAAATATTCCCATTGCGCCCTCATTCCTAAAATGAATTTGCTATAGGAAGCCTGAAGAATGAGTTTGGCAGGGGATTTTCAAGGCACACTTAGGTGTTTTGGATGAGGGGGAAGTTGCTCAGATAAAACTGAAATTGAGAACTGCAGAAAATATATTATGAAGAATTTGACATCCAGTGCAAGTCAGTCGAGTGATAACAAGACAACTCAATCATTTAAAATCAATCCAAGTCTCCATTCAGATTCAGATTAATTCCACCCCAGGAATTAAAAGAAATTGTAGGTATGTTCTTAAAATGCAATCAGTAATCTGTGAAATCAAGAAGAGCAGCAAATTACCAGAGATGAGACAAGGAAAAACACTATTAATTTTGAAAGAGAAGAGAAAGTTCACACTTGGAAACTTCAGAACACTGAATTTAACAATTTGTTTTAGAAAGTTCTCAGACAATGCATTAAACAGGAGGATTTTAACACCCAGGACAAAGTAAAGTGGCTGTAGATGCCACTGACCATTACCCAAGAGCCAATCACAGCCAAAACCCTTTGCATATCTGTAGGTAGCCACTGGGACCAAAGGATATTTGAGCCAGGCTGTTTTTATATTTCAGTAAGAAAACTGGCAAACATTCAATTTCTTTTCCCTGGGGAGTAGATAAAAATGAGGGATGAATGATAGACACCCACGCAAAAGTTTCCATCAGGACAATAAATATGATCAGGGAACAGATTATCATCCTAATTGAGATTTTTCTAAAAGGCTTAGAACTTGATAGTGTTCTATTTTTCCTTTTTCTTCTTCTCTTTGTAATGCCAGATGTAAATGAAATGCCATGATTACAAAAAGGCTACTGTACCAGTGTGGAGGGCCACCTGGATGACTCTCCTTGAACAAAGAGAAATTATCTTCACTTTGGCTAAACCTGCTCCTATCTCTGTGTACTGATATGTGCAGACCTGGCTAGTCCATTTCCTTTTCCCTTCAATTGGCTCTAAGCACTGTAAATAGGCTAGCCGAGGAGATGATGTGCAATCTTTGAAGCTAGGCACAGTAAACGTGGTTGAACCTAGCGGGATGAAGAGCCATGGCTCCAGGGCTGAAAGCTGGGATCCACTCTTAAAATAAGAGGCTATGACTTCCCAGGGCAAAGAAGTTTGCACATCGGAGCTAAAGCACCTGCTCCCAAAGCATTAAATGCCACCTCAATTGTGTTACGCAGATTGCTTTTGCTGCATACCCTTCTCTCTGCATGTTGCAGAGGTGCTTTCAGGCCTCCTAGCTAGCCCGGCTCACAGTATTCAAGTATTCGCTGCCATTCTCAGTCACTCATCCTTAACCACTCCTTGCTTCATGAATTAATAAAATCGGGGTTGGGCCCTGGGTAGGCTCCTTTGTTCTGTGAAACACTATATAGGCTGGATTTAGGACCCCTTTGGCTCCCCATAACTATAAATATGTGTTAGTGTCTTTATTCTCACCGTGGGTTACACTGGAAGTGGTAGATTGGAATTAATTTGCTAGAATTCCAATAACTTCTCCATGGGATTACAAATACAAACTTCTCAGACTGTGACAAGGACCAGAAAGGCTCTCTACCCAAACATAGAAATGTGCTATTTCCAGGATCCTGTAAGAAGCAAATTGTTGGCTTTCTTTGCCAGACTCCATTAAAGGCCACAGAGTTGAAGGCTCCATCATCAGCAGATTAGCAGAAAAGGGAGAATGACTGATGTTACTGTAATGGGTCATGCTTTCCTTGTGCTGAACTGCAAGGTGATGTGCATTTTCCCTCCTGTAATGAAGCAAACTTCTCTTGTTTGCTCTTTATGTCTTGATAATGGAGAGTGGGAAGTTTTAATCAAAGCAGTAGTTAAAGGCTTTTAGGTGCGGTCATCCTCCCTCTCCAGCCTCAAATGCCCCATTGGTGAAATCTCACAGGCATAGATTTACTTCATTGATAACAACATCAGTCCTACCAGCCATCAATTCTGTGCATCTCACCATGTATTAGCCACTTTTCCAAGCAGTTTCAACAAATCATTCGATCTTTGCCCAGTACTGTGAAGTATCAATGCTCTGTTTTCTAGATGAAGAAATAAAGGCAGAGAAGAGTTAGGTAACTTATCCAAGGTCACACAGCTAATGAGTAGTAGAATTTGAATTTAAATCCAAGTAGTCTTTCTCCAGAATCCAGTTTTCTTCACTTCTATGTCATATTCAACTCAATCTGTCTTCACTTACATGTATTCATGACTGAATCTAAAAGAATTTTAGTTCATGTTTGCATTAATCTTAGAATACACTTAGTCACTACATAAGAAGTGTGGATAGAGCTGGGTGTGGTGGCTCATGCCTGTAATCCCAGTGCTTGGGAGGCTGAGGCAGGAAGATAGCTGCAAGTACCAGGCCAGCCTGGTCTACATAGTGAGTTCAAGACCAGCCTGAACTGCATAGTGAGACCTTGTCTCAAAAATACTGAATTATACTAATAAGCTCAAAGTAATGGTAAATGAAAACTGATCACTTGATACCTGTTCTTGTTAATGGGAGGTGTGTAAAATACACAGATACTCTATTGTGCCGACTTGACTATTTCAGTTACTGAACACGTAAAATATTTATGGAAGCCATTTGAAGGTTGGCTTACAACCTCAAAACTTCAATGTTATTTTCCTGTAAGACCTTGGGCTGCCCAACCACAAACCCTTAAGAACATAGGCATTTCAGGGCTGAGGCCTCCCAGATGGAAAGAAAATTCCTTACCCCACGATGCTGGCTCAGCACAGTACTGTACAGTACACCAGGACACAGTGCAGACCAGCAGGGATGAATGGGTGGCTTTGACCAAGTGGAATCATCAGATCACAGTGATCCCTTCGAGGCCCATTGGAATGGGACACAGGGCTGCTCACACACACTCATGGAGCACAGAGCATCGTGTTTGCAGGATGTCCCTTCTCCTGTGCCCCTTAACACTGTCACCTGTTCCTGCAAGGACGCTTATCCCTGCCATCCCTTCCCTGAAAACAACCTGTGCCTCTTCACATCTCCAACCCACTATCCCACTGCCAAAAGAACAGAGCTGCCCCAAACCATCACCTCTTGGCTTGCCCTCCTCTCATTCCTTTGATCTCTACTTGTCTCTATTATATGTCCCCACATTCAAGGAAAACAACCACTCCACCTACACTATGCCCTTAGTCAGGTGCTGCACTCTTTCTCTGTAGGATCCATTGCTTAGTCACTCATGCCAGCCATTCAAGTAGCAGAAGATGAACACAGGCTTGCCAGACACTGTCTTAGGACCACAGAGATGAGCATCTACAGGCAGCATCCCTACCCTGAAAGGTTTGCAAAGCCACCAGAGCACAGGCAAGGAGGAAGCCCACAAGACATGGCTTTTCCGGCACGTGTGTGTGAGGGCGATGGAGTTGTGAGAAGCCTTTAATTCGAAGCAGAAGAACATAGTCAGTTTTCCTCTTTTAAACGTGCTTCTGTAAGTTACCACACAAATGCAAGAGGTATGGCGGTACAGGAGAACTTTCTGTAATTTCTGTTCCATTTTTTCTATAAATCTAAAATTGCTTTAAAAGTAAAGTCTATTATTTTTATTAAAATTCATGGTCTGAAAAGGAAAAAGAAGTTGATAGAGACTGCATTTTGGCTGTGGGCAATAGTTGCTGTGGTGGTTTGTGGCCGGAAGTGTCCACTTGAGATCTGCCCAGTGGATTGGTAGAACATACTTCTAAATGTGTCTGGTAGGTCATGGAGGCATGGCTGTAGGGTCCACATCTGGCCCTCTGCCCCTTCCTCCCTGGTGCTGCTCCCCTGCTCTACTTCCTGGCCTCTGTGAAGTAAGCAGCTTTGCTCCACCACACCCTTCTACCATGAGACTCCTTACCTTGAGGTCAGCCAACCCAGGACTGAATCTCCTGAAACCATGAGCCAAAGTAAACCTCTCCTTTGTTTGTCGAAGTCATGTGATGTGTCCCAGGGACAGGAAATCTAACAAATACAGCTGGTGTAACCGATAGGTCAAAGATTGATGAGAAACTTTAAAACACATGGATCACCTGAATTCATAGATCAGGTGCAACCTCACAAAAAGTTTCAGCCAGGCATTACTTGCCTCCCCATGGACACTCAGGTTGCCAATCTTGATGAAGTCTTCCTAGAAAATAAAATCTCCAGATGTAACTCAGTTTCCAAAGGGCAGAAAATGACACCACAGGCTGTCATGGAAAAACTTCAAAGTTGGGACATTCTGGTATACAAATGATCTGATTTTATCATCTAATAAACTATAAGGACAAAAAAAGAGGGATAAGGAGACTCTAGATTAAGAGAAAGTAAAGAAATACATCAACTAATGATAGTGTATGGATCTTGTTTGAATCTAATCAAAGCAACTGGACCAAAAAAAATAGCAAATTGAGAAGGAAATTTATTTGACAACTACATATTTGGTAACATGAAAGAATTATTGGTAGGTTTTTAAAGATGTGATAATGTACTCATGATCATGTTTCTTCATGAGCCCTTTTTCAAAATACATATTTAAATATTTACATTTGACATGATCATCAGTATGGAGTGTATTACAAAATAATCTGGGGACAGTGTGAAACAAGACAGGTCATGTGTTGATGGTTACTGATATACAGAGGAGCTCATTACGTTTGTCTGTTTACTTCTACAGTAAACAGAATTTTATTAATTTTCCACAGTACAACTTTTGAAAAGAATGTAGGATTTTGATAATGATTATTCAGCTCTAAAACTTCTAAAAATCATTGGCTGGTACACTTAAAACGAGTAAATATCATAGTATGTAAATTATATTTAAAGAGCTATCTTTTTAAAGAATTCAAAAGAAGAGGTCTATTAAATTTTAAAATAATTAAATGGAATAAAATGAAGAGACTAGTTGGGAGGGCTGCACCAGAGATCATCTGAAAGATAGTCATAGCTTGAACTAGGAGAACACAGTAGATGTGAGGAGAAATCAAGAAATGTTAATGACACAAACTCTATAGGACCTGGTAGATCAGGGAAGGACAGATGGAGGAGTTGCAGAGTATCATTCCAGTGTCTGGCTTACACAGAAAGCTGTATCCATGGTCAGGAGGGGAGTAGAAATAAGCAGAGCTGGTAGAAGTGGGTCCTTATTGTCTTAAGGAACCTGGCAAACTGAGGCAAGAGGTAGCCAAGGAAACAGTTGGAGAAGGAAAGGAGAGTCCACCTTGGAGGTCCACTTTCAGGGACTAGACCCACCTCTGAGTTAAACATTAGTCCAGGACCACAATGGGAAAAGTAATCAGGTGGCTTAGTTTACACACATAAGTTTCCAGGCATGTACCCAGTGGTCTTCTGTAACCCATGACCAACCCCAACTTAATTTCTGTGTCACTGACTAGGCTGATCCCTGCCCTCTCTGCTCCCATGTGCATTGGACATTATCACAGTCCTCCAAGAGCCATAAAAGGTCAAAATTCGACCACGTGACGGAGGGGCTGAGCCAAGCTGCTCACTGGCAGTAGTCAAGCCTCAGACCAACCCTTCAATCCCACCTCAAATTCTAACACCTCAAACCTTTAGCACTAAGCTCCCTTGGGGTTCTAAGCTCTTCTCACTAGCTGGCTGGCTCCTAACCTGGGAAGTAGACTTTCATTTGCAAATAAATCTTTGCTCCTGTTGCTCTTTTTAGGTGTTCTGCTCAGTTCTTTAATCAGGACATCAAGAACCCGGACCAGATCCCTGGACAGGTAACAGAACCAGGCAGAGTGGAGCCCTTGCAGCTGAAGCTCAAGGATAGAGCTGAGCAGCCCTGTACTCTACTTGCAGTTTTTAGGTCTTTAGTTCTTGCTGGTAATTTGACCCTATTTTTCAACCAGTATTTCCAGGCTAAGACACTGGGTATTCCAGAAATATGATCCAAAATGAGAACAAAAGTTATAGTCTTTCAAAAATTTTGGGCTAGTCATTTTTAAAAATATTACTTACAAAATGAAGATCATTATATTTTTCTTCTGAGACAGTCTTTAAAGACAAGTTTAACCCAGTTAGATTTATTGTTAGCATTGATATCTTTGATTTCCTTGCTTTAGTCTTTTTTTCCAAGTTTGTTCATGTTACCTTAATCATTTTGTCATTTTGTTTGTGATTATTGTTAGGTGAGTCATTTATTGGTGGTATAATTTGATGCTGGTGTGCTTTGTTTATAGTACATTACCAATACTTTCCTTGATTTTATTTTTCTCTCAGGGTATGAGAGTATATATCTTCCCATCTCCTATGGTAGCACCCTAAGAAGGGGTATTAGAAGGAAATGATGTTTTTCTGTGTGTATGTGTGTGTGTGTGTGTGTGTGTGTGTGTGTGAGAGAGAGAGAGAGAGAGAGAGACAGAGACAGAGACAGAGACAGAGACAGAGAGAGACAGAGACAGAGAGAGGGAGGGAGAGGGAGATAGAGAACACAGGATGAGGAAGAGGAATTGTAAATAGATTCTGCTATTTTCCTGGCAGACAGTATAAACACCAGAAAATTTAATATGTAGTAAACTAAAAATTGAGTGACTTTCTTAAATTCAGAACTATTTGCTTTATGTTTGATGCTGTTTCTAGATACCAGCATTCCGGTTCTGCTTATCTCAATGTACAAGGCTCTTCAAAACATATTCTTTAACGCTGGTGTGGGAGCTAATATTTTTGGGAGAAGTAGCAAAGGGTACACCGAGGACATCCATTTGAATGAGATTTTGAACCTGAAACCCCTCAGGGGAGATCAGACTAAACTGGGAGTCACCAGCCTCTGCTGGACTTGCAGTTTCTGCCATCGTTTTAGCACTCAGCAGTTCCTGGTTTCCAGCCCTTTTCTGTACAACCTCTCAGGATACAGTCTGTATGGGAAAACTGATTTCTTGTCTTCCCTCTTACTGAGCTTCCCTAACAAATTTCATCCTAATAATGTGCAGATTTCATTTGGCTTCATTTATTCTCCCTGGTGCTATTTCCAGGCCCTTCCCAATTTCTGCAAGACCTTCAACACTGAGTGAATTCTTGGGGTTTTCTTTTCAATTAAATGCTTCCAGAAACAAAGCTTCAGAAAATGGGTTCAGCTTAACTGACTCAGATCCGAAAGTCTTTCCAAAAGACATTTCACAGAGAAAAATATTACTGGCCTGAAACTTCCTATACTCTTCTGGCCAGCAATTTGCATTTGGCTTTCATTTTTCAGGTCTCCAGCAATGTAAAAACCCTAGCACAGTAATCATCATCTTTCTAAACTGGGCCCAGTTCTCCAGAATGTGCTTGGCTCTTCTCACTTAAAGGAGTTTCAAGGTGCAGTGTAAACTTGAGTTTTTGTGCCCTGTCACACTGAGAGTGCAGAGGCCTTATTTATACTCTGGTTTGAAAGGTTTTCCTTTAATGGAAATTTCTACTCATCTTCCACTGAGAGTGGTATGAGGGTAAGTGAGTTCCATGGAGTGCTCTGAAAGTCTGCATATGAAAATATGATTTGTGTTTCATCCAGGGCTACCTGGTGAGGTGACCAAGGAAGCTTCTAATCAGTTCTTAGAAGTACGGCATTTATTCCTGATCCTTGAGACCCACAGTGTGGTTCACAAGACAGAGGCATCAATAACCCCAACAAACTTGCTAGAAATGCAGACTCCTGGGCCTCAGCCCAGACCTCCAGGGTCAGAATCTGTTTTATCAAGATCCTCAGATGATTCTCACACACTCAAACTCTGAGAAGGGCTGAAAAAAATCTGAGGGCCTGGAGAAGGGAGCTGCCTAGAGTAGATCTCCAAAGCAGGAGCAAACCATGAAGCAATTCTGGGCTCATTGGGTAGAAGATCTAAAGGAAGGTGCATAGGATGGCAGTAGAAGAAGTTCTGGGGGACAGAAGAATAATGAAGGCCTGTGCATGTGTATGCAAACTGTTATCTCTACATTCCGTAACCACTTTGAAAGGTATACATTTTCAACTTTTTCATAAAGGAGAAAACTGAGGTTCACAGTCTTTAAGTTTACCCAAAAGTCACTCAAGAAGTTAAGGCTTTGCACGACTGAAAGCTAGATTTAGTCAACTCCAAAGCAATCTCACAAAAAAAGACTTGCTCTCATTTTACTATCTTCCCATGACCTATGACAGTCATGTTAACAGTAATTAAATCAATCCCTTTGTTTTCTAACAGGTAACCTTATTACAGTGTCTTCAATGAAGACAAGACTATTTTCAAAGAAAACGCTATACAGCATATGCCCAATGTGAGGTGTTTTTTTTTTTCCCACAAACCTCCAAAAAAATTTCCTTTTAAATTCAAGTATTCACAGATCTCTCATACTAAGGCATTTTCTAAATTATGCTGAACACCGAGTCGCTATACAAGACCTATTAATCAGAACATGTTTGCTATACCTGCTGGGCACAGTCACCTAATGGAATCAGTAAGAGAAAAGGAACTTAATAAAATAAAGGTCTAATAGTTTTCTGCAGCCAAAGTTCACATTTAATAAATGTAGAATGTCATCTTGCACAAACCTTTGGAAAAATCACATTAAAAAGTAGGACGGCATGTTGTTACATTCTGAAACTCATAAATACAATTCTAAAAATGAATGAACAATACTAGTATTCCCAGTGTTTTACTATTGGGTGTTTGTGACATCACACATGATTGAATAAGTGACAGATTTCAAACAATTTAAGGGAAACGGAGATGGTGTGCTCTGGAAAATCATATTTGGTTACTCTAAAAGTAGCCTTGCTGATGTCAATGGTCAATGACAAAGCAGCATGTGACTAGTTTGAATAAAATTGTTTTATGAAATGTGACAACAGAAAATAGTACTACTCCTTAAAAATCATTTCATATAACACAAGATTTTAAATAACTTCATTGAACTAATAAGTTCAACACTAAAAGTATACTGTTGACTGTATCATCTACACCTGTAATAATTTTCTCAAGTTGGCTAAAAAATATTTTGCTGCATTTTCCCAGTGAATAAATGGGGGCCACATTCCTGATGCTGAGGTAGGAGCAGTCTCCCTGATGCCCAGGAAATGAAAATGAACCACATAGCCAGAGACAGGTGTTGATGGGCACTTGTACCAACTCCTACAGAGGCAGCTTCAAGTCATCAGGTGAGCAGTCAACACTCCACAGGAGATGACACCTGGGCCCTGCTGCAAAAATGAATTGTGGAGGAATAGAAGGAAAAGACTGGAAACAAGACAGTGCATGTTCTTACAGAGGAGGTGAGAAGATGCTCATGGTTTGCAGATGCCTGCAGGGTGATGCGTGCATAGGAGTATTTGGACTGGAAGTAATCATTTCACCTGCTGATCCTGGGGTTGGCGTAAGGAGGAAGGACAAAAAATGAGGTATCTTATCATATTTACCTGCAAGGTTATCCTCTTTCTAAGACTGCTATATTTCAGTCAAAACATCAGTCATTCTCCTGCTCGTGCATACAATCAGCTACTCAACACAGCATCACAGTGCAAGCTGAGATATACAAGCAAGTGATGCTTTTGAAGAAAAATGTTTGGGGAATTCTAATTTTCTGAAAATAAACTTTGAAACTAGATGAATGGGCCAAAGGAGGAGGCCTGGAAATTCCCCAAAGAAAAGCCTTTGATTAGAGTAGCTTTCTTGATCACATCCTTCTCCTTCATCTTAGGATGCTTCTTTTTCTGCAAGGAAACACCTTCCTCTGCCACAGGACACTCCTTTACATTATTATGTTTAGTTGTCACATTCTGTTATGTTGAACATTAAGCTTTATTATACAAAGAGTAATGATATCCCCCAGCCAAGTCTGCTGTGCACATTTAGGGGTGGACGACAAGGTCACTGCACTGGACTTGCAGTCAGTGATCAGGGAGCCCTTACAGGAACAAATGGAGCTTCCTCTCCAAGAAGCAAATCCTCCCTTCCACTTCTTTAGCATCCTTATGAAGCACACTGTTGATAGTTTCAGAAAAGTCATTTAATCTCTTTTTCCAGCCCTAAAGAGTTAAAAAAGAATAAGATCTAGTCTTAGAGCATTCTAATATGAAATCAAGAAAAAGTGAATGATAAAGGTATATTAAAGAATTCAGCAGTAACATGTAAATTTCACTCTTAATAAAGAGGGTTAGGTGCATACTTCCTTAACAAGATGCTACATCAACCTGAAGTCAGTTGTCTCCTGGGTGCCAGGGTAACATGAGATGCTGCTGTTCAAGAGACCTC
>RJWT010048186.1:0-11180 GCA_004365215.1 Cuniculus paca | reverse complement strand
TGTTTTGTTTCTGTTTTTCCCCTCTCCCCTAGGGAGAGTTTGTCACATAGAAATAGGGTTTAGTGACCCACTAAAGATAAAGAACCACTATTCTGATCCAGCCATTTATTTAACAGGATGAAGAAATCAATGCCCAGCGTCACACAGAACCAAGATCTCATCCAGGGCCTTGGATTACCCGTGTCCAGTCCCCGCTCCACACTGGCCCATGACCTCCTATTGTACTTATGCTGATGTGTATCACAGTTGCATAGTATGCTGGGTTCAGTCCTAGTCTTCCTGATGAAATTTTAGGATCATTGATAAATGAAAGCCAAAAATGTCAGCAAAATCACCTCTAGGTAGTCTCAGCCTTCTCTAATGTTCAACCATTGCTGGTATTTGTGTTCCTTCCAGTCTGTCTATAGATAGGATATGAGTGTGTGGGGTTAACTTTGATTGTGCTTACACTGTACAGTCAGTATATTGCACTGTATATTGTGCATTTTTCCATTTAATGTCTCTTAAGTATTCTTCCATGTTATGACAGTAATGTATTTATTCATACTCCACCTGTTTAAAATGTCTTTCAGAGGGCTGGGGATGTGACTCAGAGGCACAGTGCCTCCCTGGCAAGTGTGAGGTCATGAGTTCAGCCCTTGGTACCAAAAAACAAACAAAAAATGTCTTTCATGCACAGTATTGGCCTGTCTTTAAATCTAGTTCATAGAGAGTACTCTGTATCTGGAGATAACAAAGGTGTGTCTCTGTCTGTTGTTTCAGTCCTAGGTTTATGTTTTGTTGTCACAGAGTTGTTTTTGTAGGTGTTAAGATAATAGCCCCAGAATATGTTTTAAAAAAATATATAACAAAGGGTGGTGTTCGGTCTTTGAAAAACTAGAGCTATGAGTGCCTTCTTTGCATTTCCTTCTTTTGAGAATTATTTCTAAAACTATCTCAAGGGAAGAACATCAAAAACATAAAAGGACATCTAAAATTGTTTTGGTTATGCATTTTCTTTATAATCATATAGTGTATGATAGCATACACCTCTGGTATGAGGAAATGAACTTTTTATTTTTTTTTACTTTTTTCTTCAAAGAAATGGGTTGCTGACCAGTATCTGTATCGAATGACACTCTCTCTAAGTGTCTAGAGGTCAAATGCATGTTGGTGAATTGCTGTTAAAGCAAATCTTTGTGGTATTACCTTAAATTCTACCCTGGTCCTTGGAACTGGCTTCTGATCTCTTGATAGCAAAAATGGGAACTGAGGCTGAGCTTGTTTTCTAAAGTGAACTAAAGCAATTTTTGTTCTTTAGACTCTGCTGTGGTTCCATCTGATTGGTTTCTTCCCCCTGTGTCCTTGCCCACCTGTTCCCACATCAGAGCTTTGCCTCGCAAACTGCCAGGATTGGCAGTTCTGTGGTGAAGATTCAGTTAATTTTAAGGGTTTGTGTTCATTAGTGTATGCTTTTAAAAACATAAAAATGCTCTTTGACCGAAATCAAAGCTTACCCCGTCAGCACAACAGCTTCTAAGCTCTTGCAGGAATAATAATACCACAAGGTGTTTAATAGATGCAAAGCCTGTGGAAAATCCAAGGCCTTAAAACAGAAGTTAGTGGATTCTCCAGCATTTCCCTTTCTAGCCACATGAGGGCGCTTGCAGCCCTTTTATCCAGCACCTTAATTTCAGTGTGGGAATTGATAAAATTGTGCCCATAGTATTTTCTTGAAAGATCCAGTTGTTACACAGAAAAGTATTTTTATATAAATAAGTACATTTTCTATAAAAAGTTTGAAAAATAAATGTAGAAATAAAAACACTATCCATGGTCTTTTTATCAAATATAACCCCTTTTAATTTTTTTTATGGTCTCAGTTGAATGTTTTTCTTTTCTGTCTATTTGTGTTCATACTCTAGAATACATTTAGTTTGGTTTAGTTGCTTTTGGATCACCTTTTTATTAATATCTAGTTAATGGGATACTCGAGGGAGACTGTTCAGTGATTTTTAAATTTTTTTTATTTTTTGCGGCATGGGGGATCGAACTCATGACCTTGCATTTGCCAGACAGGTGCTTAGGCCACTGAGCTAGATCCCTGGCCCTTGTCTTTTTGAGACAGGGTCTCACTTTGCCGTTCAGACTGGCCTTGAGTTCATTTTGTAGCCCAGGCTGGTCTTGAACTCGCAACAATCTGCCTGTCTCAGCCTCCCAAGTGCTGGGATTACAGGCATGCACCACCAGGCCTGGCTGTTCTGTGATTTTTAAAACAGTAACTTCTCAAAAGCTTTATGTTCCAGGATAAGTAAGAGAGGGTTCCAAAACAGAATTTTCAGTGTTCTTTTTGTTGGTTCTTGTTTTGAATTTATCTGGTTGTCTACCTAACATGCATAATGTGTTGTTAAAAAAAAAAATCAACCTGGGAATGGTGACATATGCCTGTAATCCCACCATTCCGGAGGCTGAGGCAGGAGAATTGTGGCAAGTTCAAGGCTTTTCTGGACTGCATGTCGAGACCCTGTCTCAAGCACTCCCCACCAAATCCAAAGTTGGTAAGGATCCTGTGTTATGTGAGTTAGCTGGGCCTTGTTTCTTATAAGAGATGTTTCTGTGTAGAACATAAGTAATACTAACCGTGGGATTTGTGTGGGCTCAAGAAGTTCCATGTACCCTGTTTTAGTGACACTGGATCTAGTGTTAGTGATCTCACCCAGCAGATTTGCCCATTAGTGGGAAAGAGGTCCAGTTTAGAAAACTTAAGTCAGGGGCCCTTCAGAAGAAGGAAAGCCTCAGAGGTGCCATGTAAGGGTACCCTTAGGAAAGGGGTGAGGCCAAGTCATTTTTTAAGAAAGAAGGTGCTCTGGAGACTTAGTTTGCTGAGTAACCTCGGTAAAATCCTATCCTGGTCACTAATAGGATGAATTGGCTTTTGCCTCCCTGAGCAGGGAATCGATGTCTTGAACCTTTCTGATTATCCCAAATCCATGTCCTGTGTGAACACCAGCACCATATTAGAGAGCCCTGCCTGGGGCCTGTGCTGCTCGAAACAGAGCATCACACACACCCAAGAGTCCCTGCTGTGCTCAGGGAAGACATTTAGCTCCTCTGCTGTGACTCACCCAAATGACTAAAACAGTGGTTTATTTTTTTTAATTGGTGGTTGGAACTGCTAATGCCTCCTTTTGGAAGCTGTGCTTTTACTGTGGAAAACTCTGTTGTGACTGAGTGGAGACCTTGCCCCTCCAAATGCCCTTCAAGGTGTAGTCTATTTGCCAGCCTCAGTCCAAGCAGAAACATCGGCCCATTGTGTTCTCAGGGAAGTGGAGGAGCACGAGTGTGCCTCGGGACCAGGGATTGGAGCCAGAGAAGATAGGGAATTGGGCAGGACTGGCTTGGATCTCATGCTCTGAAGAGGGCAGAGGATGTAGAAATTCGGGGTACTTTTCCAACCACCCTAGGGGAGCAAAATTGGGAGAGAGCCCATAGTTCATTGGCCCTCGGTCATGTTGTATTTCTGCTCCTTATGTAAGGTACAGCAATCTCACTAAATTTCCTCATGTAAAGCTAAGGTCTTCTTGCCCTCAGAGTGACAGCAAGTCTTCAGTGAGAGAAGGACCCAGCCCCCTGGGAAGTTCATAAGCAGAATGGGCCTCGAAGCTTGCTTGTGTCATTATTCTCCTTAGTTTTTGATTTCTAGTCAGAAAATCTACCAGTGCATCAAATGAAAAGGCCAAAACTGCAAATAAATAATTGCAGGTGTAGAGTTTTGTCTGTTGTCCAAAAACAAACCTGGACATCCTTGTTAGCAGGGAACTGATCACTGATTGGCCACCTTCAATATAGATTGTCTCACTGAGGTGGTGTGTTGTCCCTGTGAGGCAGCTGAGGAAAGCTCGGAGCTGGGTGGGGGGTGCATGCCTGCAATCTCAGTGCTGGGAGGTTGAGGCACGATTGCTGAGAGTTCAAGGCCACACAGTGAATTTGAGACCAGCCTAAACTACATAGTGAAATCTTCTTTCTGTCAAAAAACAAAACAACAAAACAAAAAAAACCCTCAGTTTTAAGTTGCTTGCTCTAAGATTATTCACAGAGTGAAGATATGGTGATAGGATTTGAACTCTAAAGGGGCAGGGGATTTAGCTCAGTGGCATAAGTGCCTGTGTGGCAAACGTGAGGTCATGAGTTCGATCCCCAGTACCAAAAAGAAGAATCCAAGACTAGGATATTTTGCTAAAAATCTCAGAATTTTATGACAAAAGTGCTGCACTTAAAATGGGAATGTAGGCCAGGCCTGGTGGCACACGCCTGTAATCGGGAGGTTAAGACAAGAGGATCATTGCGAGTTCGAGACCAGCCTGCACTACAAAGTGAGCCCAAGGTCAGTCTGAATGGCATAGTGAGACCCTGTCTCAACAAGACAAGGGCTGGGGATTTAGCTCAGTGGTGTAAGCACCTGCCTGGCAAGCTCGAGATGGTGAGTTCGTTTCCTGGTGCCACAAAAAAAACAAAAAAGATGGGAATGTGCTTTCAGTTTCATTTGATCAACCTCTATGGGATTATCTAACATGAGGAAGATAGAAAAAGTGTATTTTACCCAACTTCGCACTTTTAGCACTTTAAGGTAATTTTCCAGCCTGTGACCAATGAGTGAAATTTAGTAAGTGAAATTACTTATAATTATTTCTTCATTTATGTCACCAAATCTTTACAGAATCGTGTATTTGGCAAGAGTGCAGATAATTAAGTAGTTAATGAAACCACAAAATAAAATGTCTAGTGAAAGCATATGTTGGACCAGAATCAATGTGAAACAACTGATAATTAGGTAATGACTCTTTGACAATACATAATTGTATAATAATGAAAGGGAGGGTTAGTTTTTTTTTTGTTTTTTTTTTTTAAGGCAGCTCCAAACATTTCATGTACAGAACAACACAAAACTGATGTGCTTTGTGAGCTTGCCGGAGAAAGAAGCATTTTTAGAAAAATCTGTTATCTTTTCCCACGTAGGCCTTGTGAAGCAGTGTAAACCTGGGAAAAGCGAAGACTGCTTGCCATCTAATAGACCCTCTCAGGGAGTGTGGCCAAGGAGTCTAGAAGGAGAGCCAGGAAGTTCCCAGCTGGGGGCTTGGCTGGCTGCAGCAGCCTATCAGTCCCCTGGGACATGGCCTCTTGTTCTGCTGCTGTGGTGTCCAAGAAGAGTGTGCTATCCACGGGGCTGGGCTGAATGGGACCCCTGCAGGATCCAAAATTTGCCATGGGGAGACTTGGTGTCTCGTTGGGAGAGGGAGAGCTGTAGTCTGGTCTTACATAAGATTCTCCTTCAGTCTTGTGCCAAAATGCCTGCCTTTGGGCCAAGTGGGTGGATGTTGTAAGGCTTTAGGGACCAAACTCACTGTCATTTTGGTGCTCTGTGGACCAGCAAAAATAAGGATTTTTTTCATTCACAAAGAAACAGTTCCTCATCTTCTATGCCAGGAGCTAGGCAAGAAGGGGAGGAGTTTGCATCCTAACTAAAAGGAAGTAGCTTTTATTCAATTTCTGGTGGTTACTGCCATGCCAAAATATGTGCTGTGCTGTTGGATCTTCTGATTTTTTGAGGAAAGCCAAAAATCCAGATTTATGAGAAATGTACTTAACTAAATCTTGACAATGAAATCACTATTAAAAAAGGAAACCATCAGTCTGTGACTTTCTCTACCACTGGGTGGGTAGAACTCCACCTTTCCTAACTCACTCACTTCAGCCTCTGATGCCTTTTCATCTCTTACAGGGCAAGAATCCCAAGGATTCTGAGATTTGTTTGTGCTTTTCTTCCACTTCTGAGTGATGTCATCCAATCCTATGACTTTAGCTACTGCTTATTCAAATACTGTCTGTGCTCACGTCCAGATCTGTCCTAAACTGCCACCATTCACTTACCCATGTCCAACTCAGCTGTATACTTGCTTCTCCTGTTCTCCATCATCATTTACTCAGCTGTCCAGATTAGACATCTCTGTTCTCTTCCCTCCTTGGCCACCTATGACAAAAGTCTTCTACTAAATCTTGTCAGTTTCCCCTTAGAGGCTCACCCAGGCTGGCCCAACCTTTCCCTACATAGTGAATGGTTGCCTTAATGTGGTTGAGACTAATGGCCCACCTAGACTGTAAGGATGACTTCGATTTCTGAAGAGCTTCAGGAGGAGGTAACAGGAAGAGCAGATTCAGAGATCTTGGGCAAGAAATAAGGTAAAGAAACTTGCTTTGGGGGAGCTTTTACAACAAAGAGTAGGATGCAAAATAGAGCTATGGATACAGGTGGAACTGAGATCAAGCACCATGAGATCCTAAAGAATGGGCAGCTCTTCCTGATACAGTGCAGGCCAACCTTTTCCCTCTAGTGACATTTTACAAAAGTAACACATTTGGGGCCGGGGATTTAGCTCAGTGGCATAAGTGCCTGCCTGGCAAACACAAGGTTGTGAGTTCGATTCCTGGTACAAAAAAAAAAGTAACACATTTTCATTATTAAAAAAATTTTTTAAATAGGCTGGGTGTGGGGGGGCTCACACCTGTAATCCCAACACTTGGGGAAATGAGTCAGGAGGCTCTCTTGGAGTTCAAGGCCAGCCTGAACTACATAGTGAGAGCCTGTCTCAAAAAAAATAGATAAATGAATATTAAAAACTTATAATTTCAGTACTCAAAGTAGTTTACATTTTGTTGTCAATTTTAGTATTTTTCTATGCATATTTTTAAAACAGCAAATGTGAGGTTTTTTCTAATCTTTTTTCATTTAGCAATATATTGTGACAACCTTTCCTGATTATAAAACTAATACCTGTTGAAAAAACTTGTGAAAATAAAAATTACCAGTGATCACAGTGCCCAAAGATGACCACTGTTAATATTTTCTTGCATTGTCAGGTGGGCGTGGTGGCGCATGCCTGTAATCCTGGCACTCAGGAGGCTGAGGCAGAGGGGTTGCTGTGAGTTGGAGGCCAGCCTGGGCTACAAAGTGAGTTGAAGGCCTGCCTGCACTGCACAGTGAAAACCTGTCCCAAAAAGACCGAAAAAAAAATTTTTTTTTCACATGTATTAACAACCTTGTTTTCTTTACATGGTGTAATATATTGTGAATATATTGTAAATAGTGCCTCACTAAGCCATTGTTCCTAGCTAGAAATTTAGACCTACTACAAAGGTTTTCTTGTTTTAAATAACACTTTGATATAAAGTTTGTATAAAATCTATGCATTTTTCTTGTCTTAGGATAAATTTGTATAATAATTACTGAGGTAGAGGATATTCTTTTTTTAAGGTTCTTCCCACATATTGCCAGTTTGCTCACTAAAAAGGTTGTGTTAGTTTACATTTTCATGAGTTTTTATTTTTACCATACCTTTGATCGTGCTGTGAGGCTTTTTTCTTTTCTTTTTTTTTTTAAAGAAGGAAAGGTTTATTTAGCTCACAGTTTGTAGAGGTTTCAGTCCATGGTCAGCTGGCTCCAAGGCAGAGGCTGGTGGCAGAGGAGAAACAGTTCATGACATGGCAGCAGGAAGCAGAGAGCCATCAAGGGAGGAGGAAGCTGAGGCTAAATTTTAAAAATTGTTTAATTGGTGGGTAGGAAATTATTCCATTGTTTGAATTTTACTATGGTTCTGGCAATATGTATGTTATTTCATATATATTGTTTTGCAAATTTTATTTTTTGTCTTTTTGATACGGGGTGTCACTATGCCGTTCAGGCTGGCCTTGAGCTCACTTTTTAACCCAGGCTGATCTTGAACTCACAACAATCCTCCTGCCTCAGCTTCCTGAGTGCTGAGATTATAGGCATGTGCCAGCACACCCAGCTGTTTTATAAATTTTAGATTTATGTTGTGTGTCCACTTTTCTATCCAAGTGCTCTTTTCCTATTGAACTGCAAGGCCATATCTTGTCAAGACTTCCCTCCATTTTATCGTTTTTCTTTTCCTCCTTTTTAATGATTTAAAAAAAAAACAGCCAGGGATTTAGCTCAGCAACACAAGTGCCTGCCTGGCAAGCACAAGGTTGTGAGTTTGACCCCTGGTAACAAAACAAAACAAAACAAAACAAAACAAAACAAAAAAACAGTTTGCAAATTCTAGAATTAATTAAATCTATTGCACCATACCTTTCCATTTTCTTGGTTTGCTTTTTTTGGGGGGGAGTACCAGGGATTGAACTCACAATCTTGCACTTGCCGGGCAGGCACTTATGCTGCTGAGCTAAATCTCCAGCCCTTGGTTTGCTTTTACTGGTAGAAAACTCCTTTACCACCCTAGGGTAGAAAAATGCTTATGCGGCTACTGTTGTTTTACAGTCAGCACTTGACTTTACTAAGGAATTCTTCGTGAATGACATGAGGTGCGAGGGCCTTTGTTTAACCAGTGGTTCAGAGCTGTCACAGAGTAACTTCCGCAGGACGGCTGCTAAGCATTAGCACTCCTGCTCGAGGTGTCCCTGATGGGGACAGGAACTAGGGCAAAACAAAGGGTTGAGGTAAGTATACTCCCAGCCACTAGCCTAGAAGTAGGAGGAGAAACACAAGATGGCATGTGGTTCTGCAGAATGTCCCCTGCACTGGCCTGTAGAGATTCTCCCAGCGGACCAGGGTAGTGTCTGTGGAGCTGAGCCCTAGCTCCTGGTCTGCTCTGTGACAGGCTGCTGCCTGAACCTCAACCAACCCCTGAGAGCGTCGGTGACTAGCCTAGGCAGCCGATTTTAGTGACCTGCTCCTACCGCCTGGCTTTTAGGTGTGAGCTTGTGTTGCTGGGCTGTAGACCGTAGTCCTTTCTATGGGACACTGACAGCATTCCGGCCATCCGCCTTGGGAGGGGCCTTCCCTATCACTGACATCTCCACCCCCGCTGATCCAACTGGCTCTTGACTCACATTGCATGACTCCGCCTCCCTTTACTCATAACTGCCCAGCCCCACTCCCTTGATCTGAAGTAATTTATTCTCATGAAGCCACCTCTTTTTTCCTTCAAAGGAATGTCTGAAGCCCTTGTCCTTCCCCTTCTGCCTCTCTGCTGGATCATCTCCCTCCACCCAAGTTTCTGACCCACTGGCATTCACAGCCCCCACCTCTGCATAGCTTGGCTCACCTCTTTGGTTTCTCAGAAAAAGCTCAGTCTGTGGCTCCTCCCTCTTTGCTTCTGAGCAGCATTTTTTTCTTTATTATTCATTGTTCACGCCCAGGGTGGGTGCCTGGATAAAAATTTGTCCCTTTCCCCCAGTCACCCTTTCAGGCCAGACATAAGCAGAAGTGAAGAGTGGTCAGCTTTCCAGACCCTCTTAGGAGCTCTAAACTCCTCACAGTGGCCTGAGGCAGAATAGAGATCACCTAGCTACTAGATTCCAAGTCTTAGTCTCATCAACGAAATGTTTTTTATGGAGCACCACTAAGTTAATGATTCTTCCTGTCTAACTAGGAGGGGAGGAGCTCACTCCCCATTTTACCCATTTCTAGGAGGCTTTCAGGGACTCTGGACCCCACACTGACCTCTTTTCCCCAGGTTGGGCTGGTTTACACAGTCAAAAGAAGACCAGGCCATTTCTCAACTGTATAACTTGGTGACCTTCTGTGAAACACCTTCTCTTGGGATGTCAGACTAGGTGATCTCAACTCTTCTAGCTTTGACTTTTTGTGAGGTAATGAAGAGGGGAAAGTTGCCTGCCTGGCCAGGGGGAACTTGATTATACCTGTTGGTTGAGTTCTAGAGAGCTCCTCTAACAATGGGGTATGCGTCAGTGAGGATTCCTGTGGGGGCTTCTGGCTTTGGAGATCCCGCTTCACTAATGATTGGGTAGGTGCCCCATAGGGTACACCCCTGTCACAGAAATTCACAATCCTGCTTATTTTTACTGGTGTTGTAGGCAGTCAGCTTCAATTGGCTGATCCCACCCTTTTAACCCATTTAATTTCTTTCCACCTGTTCTTAGAGAAGTATGATGAATCTGGGAACTAAAATGAGTATGTCAGTGCCTTTCCTGGGTGTAGTGTAGTCATATCATCTCTTGTCCTATATCCAGCATGTTGGTAGAGCACAAATTAACCTTTTCCAATATGCCTATGGGGATGAATTCTGTCCACTCTGGCTTACCAAAGGTCTCTTGCCTTGGCTACTAGGATACCTAGCCTGACACATGTTAGGCTTGCAATAAATATTTGTTATATGCATGTTGTTGGTATAGTTTGGCGTAAGTTGAAAGACTGCTGAGTATAGCAGTCTTCTGTCCCTTCCTCTTTTTTTACCCCTGTCCCTTCCTATCACCCCACAGCTAACCATCTCCCTTCAGTCTTGTGTAATTATGGGTGAAAAGTTCCCTAAAGTCACTAGCAAAAGTTGAGAAGTCAGGTCTGAAAGGCTGGGACATCTTCTGGGATCTAGAGGAGATAGCTGTACTTTTAGCTTCACATTCCCCCTGCCTTCCCCCTCCATCATTTCTTCCCCCACCATCATTATCAGTCAGGGAACTGATTTTCCTACAGCTCTTGGAGCTGTACGTGTAGTACTTTGTTGAGGTGAGTGGAACAGGGGTAGGAACTCAGTAAGGAAATTGTCTGGCTCAGTGTATTTGAGCTGAGTAGCGGGTACAAGAGACAGGAGGAAGAAGACTGAAAATAGAAACCCTCTTATAAGAAAATGCACAGAGATGGATGACTCAGGTTTCCTCCTGCCCCATGACCCTAGGTGCATAGAAGCCATACAGAGACTTTAGGAAAACTGCTTGGGGATAGCTGGTCTTGAGATCGGACCCCAAACCTGCCAGGCTTCGTGCTGAAGCATCAAAAAGGCTTCTCTTTCCCTTGAGTGAAAACTCTTGCCAACTTCTCTACCCCGGCTCTACCACCTTGGGACAGGAAGCTGGGGGCTAAAGTGTTAAACAGCCCTATTTACTACCTTTGATGCCCCTCCCCCTGCCCCGCCAGATGTCTCACTTCCACTGTCCATTCCTGAACTGAGGGAAACCTTGATTGATGAGCAATTCTGTTTGGGCATTTTCAAGCCCTGTAAGAAACTATGGGCCCTGCAAAAACCTCCTTTTTAAACCTTTGCTTTTGCCTAACATTCCCTGGCTGCTGTCCCCATATGACCCAAATAAACAGATGATCATGTGAAGCCAGTAAGGCTGTTTGTTTTAAATAGCAAGCATCACCACTAAGCTCAGGAGCAGATGGG
>RJWT010048185.1:0-11176 GCA_004365215.1 Cuniculus paca | reverse complement strand
TCCAAACCACAACAGTGACTCAGGAGTGACATCAGTAAATCAGAATGGAGCAGTGTCTTGGAAGCCAAAGGGACAATATGTTTTGAGCCAAAGGGATCAACTGTATCGGAAGCTTTTGATAAATCAGTACAATGAAGATTAACAACTGTCTATTCAATTTTGTAGCAGGCAGAAGCAATTCGAGTGAAGTGGCAGCAGTATAGGAGCTTGAGAAATTGATTAGAAGGGTTAAAAAGAGAAAACCGGGCTGGGGATGAGCTCAGTGGAAGAGGGCTTGTCTAGCATGCGCAGTTCCTGGATTCAGTCCCCATAAGCATCACAAAAAACAAACAAACAAAATGAAAAAACCCCATTGAGATAGTAGGAGAATGGAATTTGCAGATCACAAGTTTTAGAAGCTTTTTGCTATATCAGCAAAGCAGACAAAGAGGACTATAGGGTGGATGGGTATCACGGAAAGTAATAGAGAAGATTTTTGACCTTTTAAAAATGTTCTTATTGAGATAATATGAAATTTGCCATTTTACCCTTTTTGTTTTTTCCATTATTGGGGATTGAATCCAAGATCTTCACACTGAGCTATATCTTCAGCCCTATATAAAAATTTTGAAACAAAATCTAAGTTACTAAATCTCCCTAAATTTGAGTACAGGCTCAAACTTGAGTGAAGTGGCAGAGTGCTGGGATTATAGGCATGCACTACCATGCCCAGCTGGATTTTTTTCTCTGTCTCTCTTTTTTAAGAGTAGTTTTAGTTTCAAAATTTTTTAAGAGTAGTTTTAGTAGCAAAATTTAGCTGAAGGCATAGAAGTTTCCCATGTACTCTCACATTATCAGTATCTCCTAACCAGAGTGAAAGATTCGTTAAAACTGATAAACCTCAACTGGAACGTTATTACGACCCAAAGTCTATAGCTTAGATTAGGCTTCACCTATATACAGTATAGTACACCTATGTACAGTATAGTACAGTTTTATGGCATAATGGTGTGAACCTACCCAGACTGTCCTAGAGAATAACTTTACTGCTTTAAAAAAAAAATACCCTTAGCTCTACCTGTTCTCGCCCTGCGGCCCAAGGCAATCCGGAATCCTTTTACTGTCTTTATAATTTTGCTTTTTCTAGAATGCTGTGCCCAATTCAGGTTTTTTGACTTTACAGTAGTGTGAAAGCAGTAGGCATTCAATAGAAACCATGTATCAGCTTATGAATTTTGGTCTTTTGCAGGCTAACAGTGTGCAGTACAGTACTCTTGCAGTGTTGGGCAGTGGCAGTGAGCTAAGCTCCCAGGTGGCTGTACATTATAGGGATAAACAATGGATACTCTGTAGGCTACTGTGCTGTGATCATCATGAGGTTAGGTGTAACTAAATACATTTTAAATTCACAGTTTTAGACTGGCAATGCATTTGTTCCAACATAACCTCATCCTGAATTGAGGAAAATCTACAGTAAATTGAAGAAATCATGTAACGAATAGGATTTTCGTGTTGCTTCTTTCTCTCTACAGCATGTACTTCAGTTTCTGCATGTCTTTCCATGGCTTCATAACTCATTTTTTTTAGTTGTGAATAATATTCCATGGTTTGGATATATCACAGTTTGTTTATCCATCTACCTATGGAAGCATGTCCTGGTTGCTTCAAAATTTTGGCAGTTGTCTTTAGTTCTTACTGCTATTACAAGTTACCATTGACTGAGTTGCTTAAATCACAAGCATTGCCATCTTGTGGTCCTGGAGTTTGAAAGCCCAAGATCAAGGTGCCAGCACAAATTGTGTTGCTGCTTCAGGTTGCACACTGCTGATTTCTCCTTACATTTTCATGTGCAGGAAGGAGGAGGGCAGGCTAGCTCTGTCCTCTCATCAGGGCACCTACTGTTGCATTGTTGAGGACTCACCCTCAAGGCTGAATTACCTCCCACGGGCAAACCTCCACATATTACCGCATTAGAGATTAAATTTCAGCATGTGAATTTTGAAAGGACACAAATATTCAGTCTGTAACAGTAGTTATGAAGAAAAGAGCTACAGATTGTCTGAAATGACTGGGACCAGAAGTATTCAGATTTTGGATATTTTCAGATTTTAGAGTATTTGCTTATACATGATGTGAGTTATCTTGGAGATGGGACCCAGACCTAAACACAAAATTCATTTTTGTTTCTTATACACTTTATACACATAACCTGACAGCAATTTTGTACAGTGTTTTTTATATTTTGTGCTTGAAATAAACTTATGGTATGAAAATTTCCACGTGTGTTATGTCAGCACTCAAAAAGTTTTGGATTCTGGACTCCGATTTCAAATTTTTCAGATTTTCAACTTGCATAGATATCTATGTACGGGCCAGGGATATAATTCAGCAGCACAGTACCTATCTACCAAGTGTGAGGTCGTGAGTTCAATTCCTAGTACCAAAAAAACAAAACAAAACAAAAAAAAACTGTGTACAAATTTTTGTGTGGACATTTTACTTCCTTTAGGTAAATACCAGATAGTTTAATTCTGGGTTGTGTGGTTTTGAGTATGTTTAGTTTCCTAAGAAGCTGCTAAATGATCTTCAAAGTGTCGGTATCCTTTCATATTCCTATAAGCAATGAATGAGAGTTTCTGTTATTCTGTAGCATAACAAGCAATTGTCAGTATTCTGGACTTTGGCCTTCATAATAGGTCTGTAGTGATATCTCATGGTTTCGTTGTTGTTGTTGTTGTTTGGTACTGGGAATTGAACTCATGACCTCGTACTTGCCAGGCAGGCGCTGTGCCGCTGAGCTATATCCCTGGCGCCCCTCTCATGGTTGCTTTAATTGTCATTTATATAATGACATTTAAGATAGAACATCTATATATAAGTTTTTAATTTCAAATTTGACATCTGTATAGTTCTTTTGTGAACTGTTTTTGAGGTTCATTTTTTTTGGTTCATTTTCTTATTGCTGAATTTTAAGAGTTTTTTTGTATATTTTGGGTAGCAGTCCTTTATAAGTCTTTTGCAAGTATGTTTTTCCATACTTCTCATTCTCTGGATGATGTCTTTTCAAAGCAAAATTTTGTTTTATTTTAATGAAGTTCAAATTATTTCTTTTTTAAAAATGGATCATACTTTGGTATTTTATCTAAAAAGTAATGACCAAACTGAAGGTCATCTGGATTGTCTTCTGTGTTACCATCTGAGCATTTTATACTTTTCATATTACATTTGGAATGATTTGTTTTGTTTTGTTTGAGGCAGGATCTCATGTAGTCTAGGCTGACCTGGAACTCACTGTGTACCCCATGTTGGCCTCCAAATCACAGTCCTCTTGCTTCAATCTTCTGAGCCCTGGAATTACAGGTGTACACTTCTGTGCCTGGCTTGTGATCTGTGTCGTGACAGATACATGGTCTATGTCTACATTATTAATTTTGAATAAGGATATTCAGTTGTTTTAGCACCATTTTACTGCTTTTGTTTCTTTACCAGAGATTTATATTTGGCTATATTTATCTGGATCCATTTCCACGCTTTGTATTTTGTCCCATTTATTTGTCTATTTTTTTCTCCAGTTTCAAAATGTTTTGATAGCTGTAATTTTATGGTTAAGTCTTGAAGTTGGGTAATGTCAGTCTTCCAACTGACTTTGTTCTTTTGTCCTGCAATATTGTGTTAGCTATTCTGGGTCTTTGTGCATATAAACTTTAGAATCAGTTTGTCAGTATCAACAAAATAATTTTCTGGGATTTTGATTGGGATTGTGTTGAATCTATATCTTAAGTTGAGAAGAACAAATACCTCAACATATTGTATCATTCTATCTAAGAACATGGATTTTCTCTTCCTTTATTATTAGAACTTTATAGTTTTGTTCATATAGATCTTGCACATAGTTGTTAGATTTATATGATGGTAATATAAATGTTACTGCTTTTAATTTCAAATTCTTATTTGTTGCTGGTGTTTAGGAAAGTGATTGACTTAAGGGCTGTGGAACTCAGTGGCCTAAGTGCCTGCCTTGCAAGCGTGAGGTCACAAGTTCAATCCCCAGTGCTGCAAAAAAAGGAAAAAAAAAAAAAGGAAAATGATTGACTTTTGCATATTAATCTTGTATCCTGCTACATTGCTGTAGTTACTACTTAGTTCTAGAAGTTTCTAAAAGGTTTTCTTTTTTTTTGATCTTTTTTTGAGGCAAGGTTTCGCTCTATGGTTCAGGCTGGCTTTGAACTCACTTTGTATCCTAGGCTGGTCTCAAACTCGAAGCTATCCTCTTGCCTCAGCCTCCCGAATGCTGGGATTATAGGCATGTGCCACTGCACCCAGCTTCTAAAACATTTTTGTCTTCACAAACTATCCTTTTTTTTTTAAGATGAAATAAATAATGGACATGTTTATATACCGATGAAAATAATCTTTTGTACAGCTAAAAATTGATGTTGTACAAGAAAGGACAAATTGCTGGAACAGTGCTGTTGACTTAGGTGAAAGGAGATGCACAAGTATAGGGTTGGCTTCAGATAAACATATAGATCACTTGTGTACAACCCTCCCAATAGAGCTTTCTGCAGTGATGAAAATGTTCTGCATCTGACTGTCTTGCATAATGCAGTAGGCAAGCCACATACAGCTATTAAAGACTTAAAATGTGACTGATAAACTAGGCATGTGATGCACACCTGTAATCCCTGTGATCTGGAGGCTGAGGCAAAAGGACCACAAAGTTGAGCCCAGTCTGGGCAATTTAGTGACTTAGCAAGACCCTGTCTCAAAACAAAACAAAACAAAACAAAACAAAACAAAACAAAACAAAACCCTGTGACTAATATGACTGATGAACCAGATTTTAAATTTTATTTCATCTTAATTTAAATCTAAATAGCCACACAGCAGCTGTACTAGGCAATACTGTGTAGTGTTAGGCAACAGGTAGGTGTGATGATGAGAATCTGGATGTTCTCCTCTGGTGGCCTCAGTTTCCTCATTGTAGTAGGAAGCATGATTGTTAGCTGAGATAGAAATATGAGATCAGATTTTGGAAATTTGGGTGAGAGAAGTTGTGAAATAGTTGAGGATCGTAAAAGACAAAAAGAGCTAGAGAAATATACAATGATTGGAGGACAAGGTTAACCCATTCAAGTTTATTTAGATATTTATTTATTTATTTATTTATTTATTTATTTATTTTTGAGGCAGGGTCTCACTATGTAGTACAGGCTGGCCTTGGACTCCTTAGGTAACCAGGCTGGTCTTGAACTCACGGCAGTCTTCCTGTCTTAGCCTCTCGAGTGCTGAGACTACAGGTGTGCACCACCGCACCTAGCTCCATTCAAGTTTACTATGGGACCACTGTAGTTGCTTTCTTCTTCTCCAGCTATGTATAGCCATAGCCACAAGGGCAAGACACAAAACAGGAAACTGTAACTACAAAAACAACCAGGGTTGCATTGTTTTCTTTTTTCAACCACTTTATTGAAGTATAGTTTATGTGCTAAACTATATACCCGGGGCCAGGGATTTAGCTCAGTGATTCAAGCACTTGTGTGGTGAGTGCAAGGTTGCGAGTTCCATCCCTGGTACCAAAAAAAAAAAGATAAACTATATGCCTTTTACCACAATCAATTTTAGAACATTTCCATCAACCCAGTAGCAGACCTCATCCCCACTTCCAACTCCAGAGACCCACTAGTATACTTTCTGTTTCTATATATTTGTCTTTTCTGGACATTTCATGTAAGTGGAATCCTGCAATATGTGTGCTTTTGTGTTTGGCTTCTTTCAGTTGGCTGTTTTTGAGGTTCATTCATGTTGTATATATCAGTAGTTGTCCCTTGTTATTGTTGAATATTATTCCATTGTCTGTTCCTTCACTAGTTGGTAGAAGCGTAGATGATTTCGACTTTTTGCCTGTTGTGGTTAATGGTGCTTTGAGCATTCCCATGCACATCTTTGTGCGAGATAGGGTTTTAGTCAAGAAAGTTTAACAGAGTGTAAAGGGACATGGAAGTTGAAGATTTATGCAGAGAGGTGCTATAGTGAGTGACCAGAGCTTTAAGATGGTATGGAGAGACGTGGAGTGCACATCAAGGGAATGAAAGACAGTGAAAGGAGGTGGAATCACAGATAAATGGTGAAAATGTTGTTGGAGTCAGAGTGGCAATAGGAGTAAGTCAGAAACAGCAAAGCAGCAGTGACAGTGTCACATGTGTTCTTTGTGTCTGGCTTGTTCTCTGATACAGTACTTAGGATCAGTTTCTAGGGTCGCTTCATTTTCAAATTGGGAAAACGGTGACAGTGCAAGACCTAGGCATGCAAAGATCTCCATGTCTGAGGGAACAGCAGTCTTTCTGTGAACTGGGGAATGCCTTCGGAGGATTTTCATTTCCTAGAAGTTGTGCTCAGGGCATCATTTTCATTACCGCTTGCTAGGAGATAAATAGTTGGGTTAAGAACTGAAGAGGGACAGTTTACTTGAGGATGTGCAGAGTATAATGAGGAGAGCATGTGGTTTGAAGACTATGAATTTACCCCTGGCCCCTCGCTGTTAGTACCTCTCTGATTCCCAGATTTCCACATCAGTAAAAGAGAGATGATTATTTTATCTATTTTGTAGGGTTGAGGCAAGGATTAAATAAGAATGGATATATAAAAGTGCTTTTAAATTCCAAGGCATGATAGAAATGCCATACTTTTCAATTAATTAGCAAACCACCTAGGATTCTAAAATTAAGCTGATTTTCTTTACATTGATCTTCCTCAGCTTTTCCTGGTATATACTGATTTAACTGCAAAAACAGCAAGATCCTGCCTGGTGTGGTGGTACATGACTGTAATCCCAGCACTCAGGAAGCTGAGGCAGGAGGATTGCTAGAGTTCAAGGCTAGCCTGAGCTGCTTAATGAGTTCAAAGCCAATTTGAATTACGTAGCAAGACCCGTCTCAAAAAAATTAAAAACAAGAAAAACAACAATAAAAAGCAGGATTCTGTAGCCCCTGTGGCGCAGTAATTTATTTCTGTCAGCAGTGTAGCATCTCATGTCTCATGTCACTTACTTTAAGCCAGTTATATTAGATGGGTTAGATGGTACTAAGTTTGTACTTCCAAGATAGCACTCTGAGATTGGGTGTGTAGTACTTTGGAGGACATGATCCTGAAGTGTCTTGAGCCTGTTTACTAAGCTGTTATATTTCCTCTGTCTTTTTTTTTACCCCTGGCTCCGGGGATCAAACTCACATCCTCACACTTGCCAGGCAGGCGCTTAGGCCACTGAGCTAAATTCCCGACCCTTGTATTTTTGAGACAGGGTCTCACTATGCCGTTTAGGCTGGCCTTAAGCTAGCTGACTTTGTAACCCAGGCTGATCTCAAACTCGCAACGATCCTCCTGTCTCAGCCTCCCGAGTGCTGGGATTACAGGCGTGTGACACCAGGCCCATCCTCTTCTGTCTTCTTAAAATGATGGGTTTGTACTTTAGAATTTTATATAACAGGAGAAATAATGGTACCAGCCATATGTAATGATCACTCATGTTCTAGATGCTAGACGGGACTATAGTCTTCTGCCTTCTCTACTCTTTCCAAGAAAAGGAGAACATTTTAGTAACCATATAACACATATTCCATGATCGGTTCAGAAATGTGAGCTGGTTAATTTCACAAATGTTTAGGTTCCTAAAACCTAAATCTGCCTTATGTTTACAGTAGTAACTCGGTTCATGAACTGAATTCTTTCCACCATTCTGGTTACGTTCATTCTGGTTAAGTTCATGAACCAAGGTACTACTGTATTTACTTGAAATATTTTTTCTTTCTTCATTTTCCTTCTGTCCATCTACCCATCATCCATCCAGTAAGCAGATACTGTATTTATTGAACATAGATGGGCACTGTGATAGATCTTTGGTAGATTGTGTTGATCAGAACACACTAAGTTCCTATCCTCTTGAACCCTACAAAGTAATGGGAGAGGTGGCACTTAAAAATAAACATACAGTATATATAGAATTACAAAGTGCATTAAGTGCTTTAAAGAAAATGTGTTGGATACTGCAAGAGGAGTGAGCAGCAGGGAAGTACCTGGCGTCTCTTGTTATATCCTTAACATGTTCACAGCAGGCCCATAATTCATATGTCTTACTGCTGGGCAGCTCTAACCACCAGTGGTACATACATGACTGTCCCATCAGGCTGCATGGGACAGTTCCATTGAGAGGTACCAGCCACCTGAGAGGACAGCCAGTGGTACAAGCCACCCAGTGAGACAGTCATACATGTACCACCAGTGGTTCAGGCCTGCAGGAATGTGTTAAACCAGCTGGTTAAGCAGGTTCAGAAATCAGAACATCTGTACTAATATCTATTATGTTCTTCTACAGAGCCAGAATATAATATCTATTATATTCTTTAAGGAATAGTATAAAAGTAATAATAGACTTTGCTCTTAGATAACATAACTTTTATAGGGAGATGTACACATAAAGCCAACTTGAAAATAGTGTTAAGACTGCAGAGGTACCAGATCGTGTGCTGGAACTTCAAAAACGAGAGAAACCATGGAGGCTAGAGGGCTTCGAGAAGGTTCCTGAAGGATGTCATAGTTGAGTTTAGGCATAAAGGAAAAGTAGGATGCAGTAAGTGCTGGTGGTACAGAGAGAAGAATCACTTATTTAAATCAAGAAGAGGAAACCATGACTGTAAATGAAAAGATAAAGAAGCCTTTTGGTTAAGGGGTCTGAGATTGGGTCAAAAAGCTTTACTTACCTCTTTGGTTGGTTTGAATTTGCTATTATATCATCTATATGTATCATCCAAACCAGAACTGTTTGAAAGTAAAAGGAGCCCTGTCCTGGGCAAATTGAGCTGTATAGTCATTTTGCTTTAATGTGACCCACAGTGAATGGGAGAATGAAGCATATAGTCTGTGCTTACTATGTAAATTTGTACATAATTTACTTTCTTGATTTGACTTACTGACATTCCTGGTTGTTGAAGCCTAGATTGGGTCTCAGCTGTCTCACAGGGAAACAATCAGGATAGTCTGAAGATACTCCCAGCACATAAAAAAAAAAATCCTGGCTGGGGATTTAGCTTAGCAGCTTAAGCGCCTGCCTGGCAAGCGTGAGGTCGTGAGTTTGAGCCCCAGTACCAAAAAAAAAAAAAAAATCATAGTATCTAGAGTGTGATACTGGAGATTCCTTGCCAAGAAGCACCCTAAGGCAATTTTGTGATTTGGGCAGATCTAAGAATTCCGAACATCAGTGAACAGGTGTAGAAACTTAGTTGAAGTTTTAATTAATAGTAATTTATTGTGTTTTTCAAAATAGCTAGAAGAATTTTAAATGTTCCAATTCAAAGAAATGTTTGAGCTGATGGATGTGCTAAATTCTTTTGATATAATCATTATACATTATATACAAGTTTTGAAATACCCCATTAGTATGCATAATTATCAATAAATATTAAAATACAAAAAATAAATTATCATAATAAAATTATTTTATTGAAATTATTGTAAAATAAACAAGGCCTTTGCTGTTAGACTCATGGAGAAGTACTTACAAAGTAAGGCTGAAGAGGGCTAGCCCATTTCGGAGAATTCTTATATACTTCTTTTCCTAATTGGTCTCTTCTTTTGCTTAATTGGAGGCCTGGAGACTGCAGACCCCATTAACTTGCAAGAAGATCCAGATATAAGATCTTAAAAACCAGATTTTAGTTTCTACTCAAACATATCTGATTCCAGAGCTACAACTTCCTGTCCTTGAGTTTGTGGTGTTGGTGTCCAGCTAAATTTTTTGAAGGATTATCAGACTCCCAGAATATGAGGTCAAAAGTAGTTGACAGTATTACTTTTTGAACTAAACACATTTGTCATTCTGTGGCCATCTCATACTATGTACTTTCTAAAATAAAGAGTTTTCTTACTTCCTTCAAACCATAATATAATTGCTGACTGTATAAAATAGCTTGGCAAGTGGGTGGATGTAATACTCCGAGATTCCCCAGAGAGGAGTGAAGGGGAACTATTGCAATAAATCACCAGCTCAGCAGTGAGGTCCTTTGTAAGTGTGGGGGGAACGCCGGGCTGTGTGAGCGAGCCTGGTGGGAAACGCCTGTCTAGGATGTTGGAGTTGGCCTGTGAGCAGCGGGGCCTGTTGGTAGCTTTAAAAACAGTTGAGAGGCCCTGCCACTGCTTTGCACAGCCCCTTTCCACCCACTGTTTCCTTCTGTATTATAGGTCCCTTTTATCTTGCTTGTTTTGCTTGCACTGTGGGTTTTGGATTGTGAGATTTTATTCTTCCCGTTTTGGAGCATATTGTCCTCATCTAACTGAATTTTAGGCTTGCCTGATTAGAAGTTTGAGACAATTTGGGAAAACTTAAATAGGACAGAATTTCAGAGCCATCCACATTTATAATTATAGGTGAAGAGCAGATGCAAGAAAGGATTTAGAAGTAAACCCTTCAGCTGGTATGGTAGGAGAAGGACCTTTTTCTAGTCAAAGGACCTCTGGAGCCCAAGGTGAATTCTGTGTTGATAATGTGCTGCTTATGTTCTTTTTATGTCCAGCACAGGATTCACAGTGGCCACTGAACTTTAGCTACTTCAGAGAATTTCTATTGAGACCATGGCTTTCCTTTTAAGCTCTGTGAAGTGAATCCAGCAGCTGCAAGGCCTGAAGAATCCATGGCTCTCTGACTGTGGTGGCACATACCTGTAATCCCAGCACTCTGGGAGGCTGAGGCAGAAAGACTGCAAGTTCAAGCCTAGCCTGGGAAACAGTGACTTAGTGAGATCATTTCAAAATAAAAAAATAAAGGACTGGGGATGTAACTCAGTGCAAAGGCCCTAGGTTTAACCCCCAGTACTGGGGGAAGGGGTGGGGGAATCCATGGCATTCATATACCTATATCCATCTTTATTGTATGTGTTAGAGTGGTCTGGTTCATGGAACCTGTTATCTACAGTGTAAGCAGAAGTATTTATTTCTAGAAGTCAATAAGACCATTGGAATAATTGGTGTAAATGGTAAATAAGTTGGAAACTTATGTTCCACTCACTCAAACTTAGTGGAATAAAACAATAACAATAGTTCATTGTTACTTTCTCTCATGGTTCTGGGGAATTGACTGGGCTCAGCTAGCCCATGTTTACTCAGTCTTTTACGCATTGGTTATCAAGTGAAGGCCAGTCTTGTTGGC
>RJWT010048184.1:0-11187 GCA_004365215.1 Cuniculus paca | reverse complement strand
GAGGCTTGCTTCCTAGTAGCCAGTGGGAGCAGGGACATGCAGCCAGGCAAGCCCTGTGCACCTGCAGGCTGCCATTGGAGGCCCTTGCTTCCTTTGGGCAGCCATCACCCACCAGGAGAATCAGACAAACACACCCCTGTGTGCCTGCCACCATCATGGTGCAGAAAAGCAGGTTGAGAGAAGCAGCTCTTCCACCACAGACCCCTGGCCATTGGGAAAGCCCCAGTGTAGTTGCACAGGTCTGGAGAAGCCCACCTCACACCCTGTTACCTCCCTGTAAACCCAGGTGCCTGTCCCATTCCCCTACACTGCAGAGGGGCAGACATTGTGGAAGTGCCTGGGACCCCACAACCAGCTAGTTGGGAGGTACCCAGGAGAATGATGAAAGGAAGGAGCAAAAAGCAATCTCAGATCTCCAGCCCACACAGAACAAGTCTGGGAGATACAGTCATGGAAGAAAATGGAAGTCATACACCTGAAATCTCTGACAGGATAACAATGGAAATAAAGAAACAACTTCATGAGACCGTAAAAGTAATCAGATCAGAAATAATATCTCAGGTGAAAGAAGAAATGAAAAACATAATGAAAGAATTCCTAAACACATCTAAAGAAGACTTAGATTAAAAAAAGAGAAGAGCATAAGAAAATGATGGAAACCTTGAATGAACAATATAGAAAGGAATTATAATGCATGAAACAGATTCAAAAAGATATTCAGGAAATTAAGAAGTCAATTGAAAGCTGGCAAAACTGCTTGAAACAGACTGAAGATAGACTTTCAGACCTTGAAGACAGGATTGCAGCTAGTGATTGTATAAGGAAAGATTTTTTTAAAATAACAAGGTACCAGGAAATAACAATTGAATGGCTGCAAGATGAGGCAAAAAGAAATAATTTAAGAGTGATAGGCTCCAAGCCGGGCATGGTGGCACACACCTGTAATCCCAGCACTTGGGAGGCTGAGACAGGAGGATCATTGCAAGTTCGAGACCAGCCTTGGCTACAAAGTGAGCTCAAGGCCATCCTGAAGGGCATAGTGAGACCCTGTCTCAAAAAGACAAGGGGCGGGGATTTAGCTCAGTGGCCTAAGCGCCTGCCTGGCAAGCACGAGGTCATGAGTTCAATCCCCAGTGCCACAAAAACAAAACAAACAAACAAAAAAAAGAGTGATAGGCACCAATAAAGAAGCAGGGGTCAACACTAATGAAATAAAAACACTATTATTAGAAATAATAGCGGAAAACTTCCCAAACATGGGAAAAGGATCTGTTATACAGATAACTGAGGCATATAGAACTCCAACTACCCATAATCAAAATAATAAATAATAAATCTACACCCAGATATATAATAAACAAGATCACAGAAATTTAGCACAAGAACAGAATATTAAAACCTGTTAGAGAAAAGATACAGATCACCTATAAAGGAAAACCAATCAGAATTACGGCAGACTTGTAAACACAAACTATCAAGTCAAGAAGAGTGGAGTGAAGTGTTTCAAATCCAGAAAGAAAACAACTTCCAACCCAGATTGATGTACCCTGCAAAACTATCTTTCAGAATTGATGGAAAAATAAGATACTTCCTTGATAAAGAACAACTGAAGGAATTCATGACCACTGAACCAACCCTACAGAGTGCTGAAGGATAGTCTAGAGAGAGATAAAGGTGACCATGGTTCCAGGAACAGCAGCAGAGGAGGATTGCCAAACAATATAGGCAATTGAATGAAGAGGAAAAGCAGAGGGCCAACAACAGGAGGATAGCATGGCAGAGACAAACCAATGTATGCTGGGTGTCACCAGTCATGTAGATGGCTGCAATTCAGCAATAAAAAAAACATGGGGAGAGTGGATCAAGAAACAGGATCCATTAATATACTGTATATAAGAAGCACATTTAACTTGAAAGGAAACTTATAGTCTGAAAATCAAAAGGGAGGAAATGTTTGATCTGAGCAACAGAAGACCCGGAAGAAGCATGGGTAATTAGCCCACAGAACGGATAAGAAAGATATGGCATTTTCATACAATGGAAAGCTACCCAGCTACAAAGTAGGATAATCTTGAGGTTCTTTGGTTGCAACTGGAGATCATGTTCATGGGTGAAACAGTTGAACTCATATGGGTGAACACTAGTAGAAAACAGGAGCTAATAGGATCCAAAAACAAAATAGATATTTATGGATGCCATATAACGTTTTGATACATGTATACACTGTACAAAGTTCTGTGGAACATTTTTTTTTTGTACTGGGGATTGAACTCATGACCTTGCACTTGCCAGACAGGCACTTGTGTCACTGAGCTAAATCCCCGGCCCTAACAAAATAGATATTATAAAAGTGATAGAGGAGGAAACACCTAGGAGGAGAAGGTGGTAACCAATGTTAATTTCTTATTGTCTTGTCTTGAACTCTTGTAATGTTTTCACAGTTTTGTTAGGTTTGGTTCTGTTCTTGCTTTGTTAGATTTTACAGTGTCAGATGGTATGGGCAGCTAGTTTGAACATAATGGAATGTATTATGTCAATCATGGCTGGTTTCCTATTATCTCATTTTGTAGTCCTATAATGGTTTCATTCTTCTGTTTAATCAGTTTTACTCTGTTCTGTTTTGTTTGATTTTATTTTGTGTGATGTTATGAACAGCTATTTTGAAGAAAAAGAGACATTATAGAAATCATTGTCCATTTCCTGTTATCTGGTTTTGAAGTCCTGTAATGCTTTCATTCTGTTTTGATTGGTTTTAATCTGTTTTCTTATTATTTGATTTCATTGTGTATGAGGGTGTGGACAGCTATTTTGAAGAGAACAAGATACACTATGGAAGCCATTGTCGATTTCCTATTGTCTTGTTTTGAAGTCCCATAATGCTCTCATTCTATTGTTTTTATTGGTTTTATACTATTTTTTCTTGGATGGTATTGTGTGTGAAGGTAGGGACAACTATTATGAAGAAAACAAGAGACCTTATGATAGCCACTGTTGATTTCCTGTTGTCTTGTTGTGAGGTCATGTGTTGCTGATTTGTTTTGTTCTGTTTTGCATAGTTTCATTCTCTTTAAAATAAAAAAAAGACATCAAAGAAACTTGATTGCATATCACTAAGTGAAAGAAGTGAATCTGAAACGGTTACATAGTATATGACCTTATATGACATTCTAGAAAAGTCCAAACTATGAAGACAGTACATATATCAGTAGTTTTGCAAATACTGGAGAATGGAGAGATAGATGAAGCACAGAGAATTTTTTTTTTTTTTTTTTTTTTTTTTTTGCGGCACTGGGGATCGAATTCACAACCTCACACTTGCCAGGCAGGCACTTAGGCCTCTGAGCTAAATCCCCAGCCCGAAGAACAAAGATTTTTGAGCAGTAAAATTATGCTTGTGGTAATGTAATGATGGATACATGTTATTATACATTTGTTGAACCAAATACTCTGCAATGCCAAGGGTAAACTTTATTATAAATAAACTGCAAATTTTGGATGAAAATAGTGTATCAATGAAAGTTCATCAGTTGAAACAAATGTACCACTTAGGTGAGAAACATTGATAACTAGGGAAATTGTGGATAAAGGGTAGGGGAATATGGGAATTCTGTGCATTTTTACTCCAGTTTTCTGTAAATCTAAAAATTGCTGTTGGAATGCCATCTGTTAAAATGCATTGGCAGGGTTTGGGGATACAGTTCAGTGGCAGAACACTTGCCTCTTATGCAAGAGACCTCATGTTTGATCCCCAGAAAAGGGAAAAAATGCATATTTTCCGAAATAGAAAATAATAGGAAGAGTGAAACAAACCAATGAATGCAGTAATCTAGACAAAATTGGAGTAACTATTGAGTGTAACATTTTGAGTGTATCTTTTCAAATGGCTGAGACTTCTAAAAAGATACTGCTTTTTACCCATGAATGGGTAAAGGAAGTGTAGTATTTATACATGATGGAACAATACTCTACCATAAAACAAAAAATGAGTCATTTATAATGAAAAGGATGTACCTTAAGACTACAATGTTAAATGAAACAAATTAGAGACAGAAGCATGGTATCACATGGTATATCTTATGAGAAACCTAAAGTATAAATAAAGAGCAATAAAAGATAGATGATAGGAGGTAGAGACATAGATTTTTCTCAAATGGGAAGTGAATCAAGAGATAGAAGGAGGCAAGAGAAAGGGCAGGGAAAGGGAATGAAGAAAAGAAATTAAAATGCATTGTGCACATGTACCAACTCCATCCAAAGAATGTAAATTTTGTGCACTGAAAACATGTACTAATAAAAAATATAAAATTAAAGTTAATTCAATAAAAATTAAAAAGATTAACATTAAAGTCAAATGCAAACAATATAAATGTTTATTAATTAACAGATTAGCAGCATACAGAAAAGGGGAAAATAAAATTATATATATATATATATATATATATATATATATATATATATAGAGAGAGAGAGAGAGAGAGAGAGAGAGAAAGAGAGATAAACAGGGCCAGAGACATAGAGACAGAGAGAGAGAAAGACTACCAAAATACACTTCAGGAAAAGAAAAACTGTATAAATATTTTAATAGTAAATTTATTGAGATGTTTGTGATTAATACAAGTTATCTTTGGCCTCTGCACTACAAGAGGTGCTCAAAGTGTTGCCGGTTAACTTCCAGACATTTATTAGTACAGCAAACTGCTGCTTTGGTAGCTTTGGTCCTTGGGATTGCCGCACACACATCTTCACTTTCTACTCTAAGGGTCGGCAGTGTAGTGGGTTTTCTTTGATATATATACAACATCTTCTAGGGTCCCCCATAGGAAACTAACACCATCCATGGAAAAAACATATTATTTTGCTTTTCCTGAAGTGTGTACACATTTTTGGCAGACACTCTTTGTGTGTGTCTATATGCACATTTTATATGTAAATATGTTTTATACATTATATTAAGTAAATAATAAATATATGTATGTATCTAATACACATGTGATAAATAAAATTTTCTCAGTCTATGAAAAAGCATATGAAACTATGACACTTTATAAAAACTATGCCCGGCACTCTAGAATCCCCATTATTTGTTTCTTAGTGCTGTTCACTTAAAAGGCAGCAGTACTTCTTGAAATAATGACAGATTCCAGGACTTGTGCAGAGAGTTGCAGATGTAAATCTGAATTATCATCTTGTGCTAAAAGCTAAAGTTTTCATAAAGTAACAGAGTCACACTGAAACAACATACCATTCTTCACAGGGCCATGCAAAGATTTCTTGCACTGCTCATTTCCCTGTTGTGAGTAATCTGGCTTTTTGACTATCAATTGCTCTTAGGTCCTACTTCTAGTGTTAATTCTAACACCCTTGCTGGGGTCTCTGAACTGACAACAAACATCTTGAATTGTTTAAATGTAGATACTTTCTGGGGTAGTCACTTCAATCACGGAAATTCATGCCTTCTCTTTATGCTAGCAAACAGGAGTACAGGAACATCTCTGCTCACGTAACATGACTTCATTTTTTTTCTCATAGCAAATATATGTTGAAGAAAATGAAGATAATTGTGGTATCTCTCTTTTCTGTCATGGCATATGTTTTCTTTTGCTACTCCCCACTCTTGTGAGGCCTGTACATGGCCTTGTTTCTGCAACCTCTCTTTAGTCTATTGTCTTTCATATCTATTTTATTTTTTCAGCAACATACTCTTTGTATTACTATAGCTTTGTAGTATAATTTGAAATCAGGCATTTTCATGTCTCCTAAATGTCTTTCCTTGTTTCTTTCTGTCTTCTTTCTATTTTTTTCTTTCTGCTGAAAATTGCATTATTGCTCTCAGTCTTTGTGGCTTCATATATAGTTTAGGACTGTATTCTCTAGATCTGTGAAGAAAGTTGCTAGTATTGTAGTGAAATTACATTAAATCTATATATCACATTTGGTAACATGGCCATTTTAACAGTAGTAATTCCACCTATTCAGGAACAGAGGATAACTTTTCATCAATATCCTCTTCAATTTTTTTTTTCAGAGTTCTTTACTGCTTCTTATGTCTTTCATTTCCTTAGGTTGATTCATAGGTATTTAATTTTTTGAAGCTATTGTAGATTGAATAGTTTTTCTGATCTTGGTGTTGTGGGTCATTATTGGCATGCAAGAGGCTACTGGTTTTTGTGTGTTGGATTTTCTTTTACCCTACTACTTTGTAGAATTTGCTTAGGAATCTAGTTCTTCGAGTCTTTTGCTGGAAGTTTTTGCGTCTTCTGTATGAATGATCATAGCATCTGCAGATGGTGATCATTTAACTTCTGCGATGCATATTGAAATTTTGGTTTATGATAAATCTTTTTATCAGCTGCTGTCTTGTCTCTGGGATAAAATCGTTGAATTTAACAGAAGAGAAGTTTGTTTTCACTCAAAGCCTAAGTGGGTTTGGTCAGAAAGGGCAAGATGAAAACGCACAGTGGAGGAAAGCTGTTTTACCCATGGCTTACAGGAAGCACAGAGAGAAGAGTGTAGCCCAGGATGAGGATGCTCCCTTTCAATTCACTCACCCATTGCAAGGCCCTTTTTGACCAGGTCCAGCCTCTGAACAAGAGACTTCTGGGGAATTTTTAGATCTAAATCACAACAGTCTTTTTGTTTTGTTTTGTCTATGTGCTTTATTTTACCAATTAAATATAATTTAAAAAGTGTTAAGTAAAAAGTCAATTGCATCTTCTTTCTTCTCCTTGGATATGGAGGGAACATAAGGCTTTTTCTTCCTGTTTAATGAATGTGTATTCAAATATATCACCTTTTCTGTTTATCATCCCTGTTCATTTAATACATGACAGTACAGCATGAATTATTAATATAAGCATAAAATGTGCCAACCAGTAAAATTTTAACTTTAAAATACTTGGTCATTACATTCATGGCTATAAAGTATCCATGAAATGAAGATTATGAAAATAATGAAAATTGGTTTCTTATTTTAGTGAGTTAATGAATAACAGAGTATATGCAAGATGTTCATACTCAGCTTTTGAAATTTGCTGATGGGACACTTTTCCTGTAATATGTGTGTCTTACTAATATGGAGAAAGTTGTTTTGTCAGATCTCACTTGGGAAAACTTTCTTGATTATCATAATTGTTTTTGATATGTCCTTCATGGAACTGAGGCTCTATCTAAGGCTTCTTTCTTTGTAGCGTCTCATAATTTACACAACATTTGCCTTCATTAAATCTTATTTTATCATCATCCATTCGTGCAGATTACATTTTTTTCTTAAATGCCATTTTAATCAGTGAAGACTCTGAATGCATTACTTAAAATGCATTACTAGTTCACTACTCTTCATTCCCTTTAAACTATTATATTTTACACGTTATACTTATATTTAGTTTATGATATACATTTTTGAATTTTGATCTTGTATCCTCCACAAGCATAATATAGTCTTCATAAGAACAGATATTTTTTTGTTGACAAATTCCTTTGTCTTTAATGCCTAGAAGAAAATCAAGAATAACCTCTTAGAAAATATTTGATAGATTAGGGAATGAAAGAATGATCCAAGTGGCAAAAAGTACCTGTTAATGCCATATTGGATGATTTTCACCTGGTGTATCAGTATCATTAAACTTTCTAGTAATTTTCTCAAAAGTTGTCGTTGTCCTTTTAACTCATTGTACAAGGTAAAGCTAAGAAGAACAATTTAACATTTTCAAGTCATGTTAATGATATTTATTCTCCATATACAAGCAGCTTACCATATTCATTATATCAAACAGCCCACACATATCAGATATAGAATAACCATGTTATCTAAGAATAATAGAGAAAAAAAAGAATAAACACACATTTTTCAATATCTTCTCTATGCTCCAGAAAAGATAGGTATTGATGTTTTTTCAGCTATATTCATCATTTTTTTCTTCATTTGTAAGATGACTTATAAAAAAGGTTCACAAGTTTGTTTTTCAGGTTCAGAGTCAAAGAAAAGGTCATAATTTCTGAAATTCAGGCCTTTGCTACATAATGTAGTATCAAACTCCTCTCCTACTTTTGATTCTCCAAAAATTGGTAACAGTTCTCCCTTTTTCTACCTTACTGTCCCATCTAAAGCAGAAAAATTGAATAAGTAGATAGCTTCTATTCTAGGCATGCTTATGTGGAAATTGAATTTTCTCATGAAACTGAATAGAATCTTCTACTAAAATGATTTCTTTCCTAATCTTAACAGAGTACCACTTGCTCCTATTCATTGTTTTTAAAATCTTTTTATTAGATGTAATATTTAAATTTAAGTAGAAATTGAAAAAAATAATGCATTTTCTAAATGTGTATATGTGTCTATGCTCATATTTAATCAGAATTAAGGGGAGATTGCATTCAACAGTAAAATCTTAATTAGCGCTTTAAACAAGTTTGATATCATTAGTTACCACTTAATTGATCTTCCATGCAATTCTGAAGGACCAATAATATAAGCACTAAATAGTACCAGGGTATATGCATGATTTATTTAATTTGCAATTATATTATTCCTATTTTATTAATGAAACTAGATTTAGTTATTTTGAAAAGAAGTGAAAGACTAGGTATAACTTCGTATATCTGACCTATGGACATACTCTTCATTTATTTATTTATGTTACTATCTTTCTTATACCACTATTTTTATCATTATTTTTAACATGATCAAGACTTAAATGGGTGATCTATTTAATTTCTTCACACTTTAGGCCTTTTGGCATCTGCATTTCCAACAGTATGTTTTTTTTTTTAAGGTCACTTAGTTAGCTCTACTGTCCAAGACACTTTCATTCTTAGCTAATACATCAATTCTGAAATCTCTTATTTAAACCCTCTCACCAAATCTACTGTCATTTCTGCCCATATATGCAAGAATAACCACTGTACAAATAAAGTTCCTGTGTTTCATAGGAGTTTGAATTATTTTATTTGTTATTTATCTATTTTTCCATTTTTCCCTTTTCCACCTTAGACTCTATGCTTCTTTAGCATAATTATTCCTGCCCATAAACTTGTGAATCTTGTTTCCATAACTTTCCATGCCATCACCTTGTCTGAAAAATTCGAGATTCCAATTGTGCACGATTTTCACATTCTCTCCAAATTTATATCAGTGGAAAAACACGACTGGTGAGAAACTACAGTTCCCTCCTGACTGGGCCCCATTTGAATTTTTGCATTTATCTTTAGTTGGAATTCAGTAACACTTGGCTAAGTGCTACATTTCCCTGTGAAATGCATTCTTTCACTTTCCAAAAGGGCTACTCTATGCTTATTTTTCTATTACACACTTAGTACCATCTTCTCCTAATAAAATGAGTTTGAGAAACTCTCTTCTCCTTTTAACTTACTGATAAATTAATGCAACCTTCTTACCTGTAACTATGTACTCTCTTTCATTATAAAAGGAATGTTTGTCTATCATATAAACATTATCACTCTAGAGGTCCTATGTCACTCACTGAGCATCATTAGAGAGTACAAAAGTTATCCACATGCACCCTTACTAAGCCTAAGCTAACCATGAATAAGGTATCCCCGTGCCAACTAGTCACCCGCCCCAAATATAAGGCCTTGAAAGGTAGGTCAAGGCCAAGTAAACAGACAGAAAAGCAGCATGTAGACCATCAGAAGAAGTCACATTAGGCAGAGGTGTCTCACAACCCAGTTATGAGAAATTCCAAGTGGAGAGGGAAAAGTCATTCAATCCCCCATAAAAGTATCTAGGAACAAAAGACCAAGGACTCCTCAATCTTTCCAGAGCCTCCTCCATCTTTCTTATCAGGATAGCAATCAATCTTCTTCTCTCTCCTTTCCCTTTAGCTTTTTACATGTAAAATGTCTTACCTTCATTAGACTTTGTCCCCCTAGTTTTTGATTAGGGCTGTGTTTATGAGGCCTGTGAACTGTCTGGACAGTTGAGAAATGGTGTTCCTCTCCCAAATCTAACTTCTTTGGTTCCCTGACCAGGAGCCAAACATGACAGGTCTTTTTCCATTAATCATAACATTGAAAAATTCATCAAAGCTATTGTGTATGTAACAAGTCAGTAGTTTGTAAATTTCTGTTACTATAGACATTTCCTTGTATGACTGCACTATTTATTCATTTTATTGTTGATCTCATTTTTAGTTGTGTAGTTTTATAAAGAATACTTTACCAGAGACATACACATACATCTTGGTGTAGAATTATTAAACCTAGGAGTATATACATTCTCTTTTACACCAGTTTTATACCAGTTTGTTCCTGATATTGTTGTTTTGAGCTTTCAAAATTAAACTATAATTCTTCTAATTTATATTTATACTGGCAGTATACATTCTGATTACTCTAAGTTCCATGCAGCTCAGATATATAAAACCGTATGATTAAAAGTTTAATCTGAAAGATTTCTAGTCTTAGTTCATTCTATGTGGTGTGATCACAAAGTATGGTGAAAATTTAAATTTAAAAAATTAGTTTCATGAAGCTTTTTTGGGAGGTGTATCAGGGATCGATCTCATAACATCGTAACTGCCAGACAGGTGCTTATGCCGCTGAGCTAAATCCCCGACCCCCCAGGGTTTTTTTTCCTTCTTTTTGGTGGTGCTAGGAGTCAAACCCAGGGCCTCACCCATGCTATGCATGTGCTCCACCACTGAGCTATAACCCTGGCTTATGAAGTTTTTTAAATGAATAAGGGTTAGATTTTTTTAAAAAGAGATTGAAAGAAAGCCAAACAGTAAAACAAACAAAACAATAAAAACGATACAGGATTTCAAACCAAGTGATAGGGAATTAACAATGGTCTCTATAAGGGACCATTGGATTTTATGAAATACTTTTTCTGTATCTACTAAGATGATCATTTTTGTTTTCTCTAATCTGTTAATACAGCAAACAGCCTTAAATTATATTTTGATATCAAAATAACCAGAGATTTGTGGTTTGTCTTCAAGATGCAAAAGGTCAGAATGTTATTCACTCCCAATCTTAGAACAAAGGAAAACAAAATTGCCTTCACTATATCACTCCACTATCTTTGGTCTCTATTTTCAGTATAAATCAGCATTTTGGACTATTGTGGCTCCTTTGAAATTGAGCTGTGTTTTTTTGATTTTTTCCATTTTTTTCTACTTCATCATAATATTTTAAAATTTTCATTGACTTTCAGAACCAGCTTCATTT
>RJWT010048183.1:0-11184 GCA_004365215.1 Cuniculus paca | reverse complement strand
GTAACCTGGACTTGAAATACGGTCTGACCCACGGTTGCTGACTATATTAGACTAGGGCAGCAGTGCACCGCTGCTCTGACAGTGGAAATTATACCCCCTAAATGGACAGTGTATAAAATGAGATTCAAGTCCTGGCAAAAATATCCACATTTGCATATTAGGAAAATAAAGGAGAAGTTACTTTGTATTCCTTCTTACTCAGTGAAAAGATGATTTTTAAAGAGGTTTTGGTGCAATCATGTATCTATTGCTTAAGCGAATTCCAAATGCTACTGTAAATTCCATTCATTATTTAAACAGCTTCAGCTCCCTTGAGAGCCTGAGTGCCTTACAGGAAGGAAGGAGCTATCAAATCCAGGCAGGGTAGGGAGGCACTTCGGAGGAGGGGTCAGATCCTAGCAGAAAGAGAGAGGGTCTGTAGTCAGACACTCGTGAGGTGTCTGCAGGGAGGTGGGTCGAGAGCCTGTTGAGTGATTATGGAATCACTAGGGATAAGGCTGGGAGAATAGTGAGGATCATCAAGGATGTTTTTCTAACTTGCCTGGTCCTGAGAATCATCTGACTCACTTGTTAAAAATAGATCTCTGTCCCCTCCTCTACAGATGCTATTTTAGCAGATCTCAAGTGGGGTCTAAAGGTCTATATTTTTAAGAAGGACCCCAGATGATTTTGACAATTAGGCACATGTAGAAAATACTAATCTATCAAACTGCCTTGCTTTATAGATGAGAAAACAGGTACAAGGAGAGGTCTTACCCCAGACCACAAAGCCCCAGTTAATATTAGAGCTAAATCCAGGACAAGATCACTGAGATTTGAATTGCATGGGTTGGGATGGCTGATTGTAGCCTTGCTGGGACTGATAGTGTCATCTGCAGGTTTGCTCATCTCTCAACCTGCTTTTGGTGGCTCATTTTCTCTTTATAAGAATAGCCCAAGGTGGGACTCCTAGCATCAGACAGGACCAAGTTCAAATTCTGCCTTTACTTCTGACTCATCAGACAATCTTGGACAAATTGTTTAACTCGGAGTTAAGACATAGATATTTAATCAAATGATGTATGTATACCCAATAGGTGCTCAATGAGTAATTATTGCTCATGGAGTGCCAGGCCTGATTCTAAGCATGAAATTGGCCAGCATGAACTTATTTATGAAACAAAACAGGCTGATTATTAATCCTATTTTAAAATTAAGAAAAGTCGAAGACAGAAAAATTTCAATGACTGGTGCAAAAATCATGCGTATAGGCAGAGGCAGATTTGGATTCAACTTTGTCTTTAGCTTCCTCCTTACCCTTGTGGGAAGGACCTGGCACTTACTTAGCTAGGTTTTGCCCTGGTATAGGTCCTTGCACACACATAGACATCAATGAGTGCTTGGTTAATGAAACTGAAATTTAAAGGCAGTACAAGAAATGCACTTCAGGTGTGGCTGAGGGTGAGGCATTAGTGTGGACAGCTTGAGAGAGAGCCTTTAAGAAGCCTTGAGGACAGAGGCCCGTCTCCAGGCACGGTGGGTAGGGCCTCCAGAACCAATCTCTGGGAGTTAAATACTGATTTCAGGCTGAATAATTAGCATTAAAATGCGTAAGAGCCAGGAAGTTTCCGTACATTGTCGCTGGCAATTAAAAAAAAAAATCCAGACTGCACTGGCTGCTTCGATTAGAAGTGATGTAACAAGCCTGCTTTGGCCTAGTTTTCTTAAAGCAGGCGGGTCCCCTGGCTCTTCCCACACCCTTTTCTGAATTGGCAAGTGACAGTTACCGCCATCTAGTGGTCTAAATGGCATTGCACAGGCCTGGGTGAAAAAGGTTGATTGTGGACTCAGAGGAGTTGGTTCTACCCCTCCCTTTCTACCTCCTGAGATAAGGGCCTCTGATGGAGATAGGGAGTTTATTCTGTCCAAAATAATGTGCTCAGATATTTCTCTTCATTAGATCTCAACAATCGCTAATCAGGGGTCATTATTAATTAATAATTTTATAGGTGAGGTAACAAGTCCCTAAGGTGGAGGGGGTCTTGTTTTATAGTTAACATTGCCATTACTGATAGAGCTAGGACTGGATCTAGGTCTTCACAAAACTGATTTCTTGCTCAGAAGTGATACAGAAAGGCTTTCAGACCCTTTAAGTCTCCTTGGAAGATGATTTATCTTGGAAGTCTTGGACACATCTCTATACAGGGAGGTGGGGCCCTTTTAGCTCAATGATGCTTGAGATTTTTCTCTGGAATGCAAATTCGTGGGTGGGATAGATCTAGACTATTAATGCTTATATGGGCGCTTGCAGGAAGATGAATACTGCCTCTCCAGCTCTAGACCCTATTACAGGATACCTAATGAAAGCTTCTCTGTTGCAAGTCCCTTGAATTAAAGATGGGGAAAAAAAGGATCAGAAATAAATGACCAAGTCGACATCACGCAGTGGCAAACTCTAGCGGAAGCCTTTTTTTCCAGCTTGTCTTTCTCTTGTAACACACCCAGGTATAATAGATGCTGCCTGGAGGCTGCACCATTTTAGGTACATCTGTTTTGGGTTAAGAGTAAAAATCATATTCTTAATGTCTTACAAGTCACACTACAAAGGATGCAAATGAAAGTAGAAGCACCCGGATATTTGTTTGTTTTTAGCAATAATTCTCCAATCTTTCAATGAAATTTTAGGCAAAACTCAAGTTTGTAGAAAAGAGAAAAGTATGAAAATTAAGAGGCAAGCATTTACTGTGCCCTTTAGGCAGGCCCAGTGCCTGAAAGTGAAGGAAGACACAGATGGAAAATTGAAACGTTGTATAAGAATGAAACAATCTTGATCTTAAAGATCAAATGGAGGAAATAGGAGAATGGGTGTGCAATGATGTGTTACAGGAAAGTGCTATATTTTAAATTGTTTATTTTCTTTTTACTTAAGATAAAATTTATGTAAAGCAGAAATGGATGACTCAAATATTCAGTACCATTTGGACAACTATAATCAGCTTAAACCATTACCCAAAACAAGATCTAAAACATTTGCGTGGTTCCATAAAGCTCCCTGGTGCTCATTTCTAGTCAACCTTCCCTGCCCCCAGGCAACAATTGTTCTGATTTCTATCACCACTTCAGTGATTTTGTGTCTCTTCTAGAACTTTACATGAATGATATCACACAGTAGGTACTCTTATCTGCTTCGATTCTTTTGCTTTCCATTTGAAATTCATCAAATTTGCTTTTTCCTTTGCTCATGAATAGCATTTGATTGTATAGACATTGTTTGTTTATTTATTCTTCTGTTGAAAACCATTTGAATTATTTCTGGTATTTGGCTGCTATGATTAAGGTGGCAATGAGCATTATAGTATATATTTTAAGTGCACATAAGAACACATTTCTGTTGAAATGGGAGTGAAATGTTGTAGCATATGATAGATTCATATATGTTTAACTTTAGTAGAATCTGCCAAACAGATGTCCCAATAGTTGTACCATTTTACATTCTTAGAAGCAATATGCAACAGTCCCATTTGGTCCTTAGAATCTACATTTTGTATTGTCAATCTTTGATCATAGCCATTCTGGTGGGCATGAAATGGTATCTTACTGTAGTTAAAATTTGAATTTGGTGTTGAGAATGCTTTTATGCTTTTTAACCATATGAGTATCTTCCTTAGTGAAATATCTTTCAAGTTATTTGCCCATTTTTAAAAAAAAAGTTGGCTTGTCATTTTATTGTTGATTTGTAGGAATTCTTTATATGTTCTGTACAAATCACTTGTCACATATATGTGTTGCAACAATTTCTCTGTCTAACATAGTCTGATTCATTTTCTTAGTGCTGTTCTCTTGTAAGTAGGGATTTAAAGTCTAATTAATCTATTATTTTCATGTATGTTTAGTATCTTTTTTATTTTAAAGAGAATTTTAAAAAATGGTACATACTTTCAAGATAAGATAGGAAATTAACAATGTTATTACATTGCATATTGTCTTCAGAATAGTTGCTAAAATTATCAGATATAGGCATGCAAAACTGTTCAAACAATATGAGTACTAACTGTTCCTTTCAATGAACTAATAGAATGTGTAGTACAATTATCTTGCATATACATATATATTTTTTCTTCCTTTTCACCTTTCCCCCACCCCAGTTGTACTTCCCTTTTGAGTAGTTTCTTTTTCTTCCACAATATCTTATTTAATCTTTCAGTTTCTTACTCTAGGGAGACAAAATTGTATTTACACATGCAAGACATTTATTTCATTGATGAGTATGTTCTTGAGTTGCATCCATATATAAAAGCTTAGAGTTTATCTTTCTTTATAGCTGAGCAATACTCCATTGTATAAAAATACCACATCTCTTTTATCCATTTCTTTGTTGATGGGTTTTTGGGTTGTTTCCAAGATTTAGCTATTACAAATTGTGCTGCTATGAACTTGGGTGCGCATATATCTCTGTGGTATGACGTTTTCAATTCTTCTGGAAAAATACCCAAAAGGGGAATTGCTGGGTCAAATGGGACCTTGAATCCTAGTTTTTGAGCAGTCTTCACACTGATTTCCACAGTGGTTGCACCAGATTACAGTACTACCAACAATGGAGCAGGCTTTCTTTTCCCAACAGCCCCACCAGCATTTGTCATTAGATGGTTTTTTTGATGGTAGGCATTTTTTCTGGGGTGAGTTGGAACCTCAGTGTTGCTTTAATTTGCATTTCTCATATGACCAATGATGTTAAACATTTTTTCATATACTTATTTGCCATTTGTATTTCTTTATCTGAGAAATGTGTATTCGTTTCAGATGCCCAATTTTGGATTGGGTTTTTTTTTTCCTTTTTTTTTCTTTTAAAGAGAATAAAACCAAGCAAAATAAAGCAAAATAAAGCCATTCAAAACAAACCAGTGTAAGTGACACAGGGCTTTAAAACAATAGGAAATCAACCATGGTTACTGTAATGCCTATTGTCTTCAGAATAGCTGCAGATACCTTTAGACATAGTAAAAATCAAACAAATCAGAACAGAATATAACCAATAAAAGCAAAACAATGAATGCCATAAAGGCCTTCAAAATAAGATAAAAATAAATCCAAAATGGCTACCATAATATATCTTGTTATCTTTGAAATAGCTGCCCATGCTATCAGATATAATAAAAATCAAACAAAACAAAACAGAATAAAACCCAGCCTAACAAAACAATGAAAACGATACAGGACTTCAAAACAAGATGATAGGGAATTAACAATGGCTACCACCTTAAGAAGGAGATCCCCCATAGATGCTACATTGCATACTGTTACCCTCTGAATAAATGATCAGACTACTGGCTTTAGACCTGCAAAGTCAGTGAAACACTATACACTATAAGCATTAAATTCTATTTTACTTCAATAGGTATCATTGTAGCCTGTGTTTCTCTGGATCAGCTGATTGCCTATGGTGGAGGTGGGGTGGGGTGGTGGGTGGTTGGTTCTTGTTTCTCAGTCCACTGGAAGGGGCTGGCATTTGGCTTCTCCTCCTAGCAGCCCGCACATGGTGCTGATTTGCAGGGAAGGCTTGCTTCTTGGTGACTTCTTGTTCTCTTCCCCTGCAGTCTGCAAATGGTGCTGACTCATGGGAAAAGGCTGGCATCTGTCTGTTCCCCTGGTGGGCCCCTCATGGCTCCAGTTCACAGGGATGGCTTGCTGTTTGTTGACTTCTTGTTCTTTTCCCCCACAGTCCATGAATGGTGCTGACTCATGGAAAAAGGCTGGCATCTGGCTGTCCCCACAGTGGCCCATGCATGGTGCTGATTTGTTGGATTATCTTTGAATTTAGGGGGCCCGATTGTTTTCAATTCTTAATATGTTCTAGACACAAGTCCATTGTCTGAGGAACAGTTGGCTAAAATTTGTTACTAATTTGTGGGTTTTCTTTTCACTGTGTTGGTGATTTCTTTTGAGGTGCAAAAACTTTTTAATAAGATGAGATTCCAGTTGTTGATTCTTTGAATCACTTCCCGTGCAGTTTGGTTTTTGTTCATGAACTCTCTGCCTACCCCTATGTCTTCAAGATTTCTACCTACTTTATCTTCCAGTAGATTAAGTGCTTCTGCTTTAATATTTAGATCTTTGATCCATTTTGACTTTAGTTTAGTGCATGGTGATAGACATGGGTCTAGTTTTAGTCTTCGACATGTGGAAAGTCAGTATCATTTATTAAAGACCTGTCTTTCTTCCAGTGAAGATGTTTGGCTGCTTTGTCAAAGATAAGATGGCTAAGTGTGTTTGTAGTTGTGTCTACCTCTTCTAATATGTTTCAGTGGTTTTTTTTTTGCCAGTATCATGCTGATTTTATCACAGTAACTTTGTAGTATAATTTCATGTCAGGGATTGTGATGCCTCCTGCCTTGCCTTTGTTGCTCAGAATTGACTTTGCTATTATAGGTCTCTTTTAGTTCCAGATGACTCTTAGGAATGTTTTATCTAGATCTTTTAGGTATGCTAATGTTATTTTGATTGGGAATGCATAAAATCTGTATAAAAGTTTTGGGAGTATGGCCATTTTCCCAATGTTGATTATTCCTATCCATGAGCAAGGAATAGCATCCTATTTTCTGAGATCCTCTTTGATTTCTTTTTTTCAGAGTACTGTAATTTTCAATGTATAGATCTTTTACTTCCTTTGTTGAATTGACTCTTAAGTATTTCAGTTTTTTGGATGTTATTGTGAAGGGTGCAGTTTCCCTAATTTTTCTTTAAGTGAGTCTGTTGTTTGTGTATAGGAATACCATTGAATTTTAAGTGTTGATTTTGTATCCAGCTACATTACTGAATTTAGTTATTAAATCTGTAAGTCTTTTGGTGGAGTTTTTGTGATCTTCTATGTAAAGTATCATGTTGTCTGTGAATAATGTTAATTTCACTTCTTCCTTTCCTATCTTTATTCCTTTTATTTCTCTGTCTTGTCTAATTGCTCTGGCTAATGTTTCCAGAACTATATTGAATAGGAGTGCTGATAATGGACATCCTTTCCTTGTTCCTGATTTTAGGCTGAAAGCTTTAGTTTCTGATCTTTGTAATTTCCTTCCTTCTTTGGGCTTTGAGCCTGATTTGCTTTTCTTTGATTAGTATGATGTTGGCCATTGGTTTGTCATAGATGGCTTTTATCAGATTCAGGTAAAGACCATCTATTCTGATTTTCTGTAAGGTTTTTATCTTGAATGAGTGTTGGACTTTTTCAAAAGCTTTTTCTGCATTTATTGAACTGATCATGTGATTTTTGTCTTTGGCTCTGTTGATATAGTGTATTACAATTATTGATTTGCATATGTTTAACCAGCCTGCATTCCTGGTATGAATCCCACTTGGTCATAGTGTATAATCTTGATGATTTTTGCATTCTGTTTGCTAGTATTTTATTGAGGAATTTTGCATCGATGTTCCTTAGAGAGGTTGGCCTGTAGTTCTCCTTTTTGGTTGAGTCTTTCTCTGGTTTTGGTATAAGGGTAATACTTGCCTCCAGGAATGAGTTAGGGAGAATTGCTTCCCTTTCAATTTTATTAAACAGTTTTGGGCATATTGGGATTAAATCTTTTCTAAATTTCTTGTAGAATTCAACTGTGAATCTATCAGAACCTGGACTTTTCTCTGTTGGTAAGTTTTTAATTACATTTTCAATTTTATTAACTGATACTGGGTTATTCAGAATTTTTGTATCTTCTTGATCCAGCTTTGGTAATTCATATGCTTCTAGGAATCTGTCCATTTCTCATGTGTTTTCTATCCTATGAGAGTAAAGATTCTCAAAGTAGGCACTGATGATCTTCTGAATTTCCACCAGATCTGTAGTGACTTCACCCTTCTTATACCTTATTACATGAATTTGAGTTTTTTCTTTCCTTTTTTAAATAAGGTTGGCTAGGGGTTTATGAATTTTATTTATTCTTTCAAAGAACCAACTCTTTGATTTGTTAATTATTTGTGTTGTTTTCTTAGGCACAGGTGCATTAACTTCTGATCTGATCTTTATAATTTCCTCCCTTCTTTGGGCTTGATTTGCTCTTCTTTTTCTAGTAGCTGGAGGTGCAACATTAGGTTGTTTATTTGTGCTTTTTCCATTTTCCTGATGTGAGAATTCACCACTGTAAATTTCCCTCTGAAGACTGCTTTCATTGTGTCCCACAGGTCTCTGTAAGTTGTATTTGCATTTTTGTTTGTCTGTATGTATTATTTAATTTCTTCATTAATTTCATCTATGACCCATTGTTTGTTCAGGAGGGTGTTATTTAATTCCCATGTGTTTATAGAGTTTATGCAGTTTCTTTTGTCTTTAATTTCCAATTTCATTGCACTGTGGTCAGATAATATGCATGGAATAATTTCAATTCCTTTGCATTTACTTAAGCATGTTCTATGGGCTAGTATATGGTTTATTTTAGAGAATATATCATGTGCAGATGAGAAGAATGTACATTCTGATGTTGACTCTGTAAATGTCTACTAAGTTCATTTGTTCACAAGTTTGATTTGGTTCTGCTATTTCTTTGCTGATTTTTTTGTTTAGATGATCTGTTTGTGACAATGGGGTGTTAAGGTCCCCCTTTACAATTATGCTATTGATTATTTGGTTTTTCATGTCTTTTAATATTTGTCTTACATAGTTGGGTGCTCCCATATTTGGTGCATATATATTTATGATTGTTACCTCTTCCTGTTGAAGTTTTCCCCTAACAAGTATGTAGCGACCTTCTTTATCTCTTTTCATCATTTCTGGTTTGAAATTCACATTGTCTGCAAGCAGAATAGCTACCCCTAATTTTTTCTGGGTTCTTGCGGCATGGAGTATTGTTTTTCATCCTTTGACTTTGAGTCTATGAATTTGATTTTGAGTTAAATGTGTTTCTTGTACACAGCATATTGTTTGATTTTGTTTCTTGATCCTCTCTGCCAGTCTGTTTCTTTTGCTTGTTGAATTGAGGTCATTTACATTAATGGATATAACTGTTATATATTGACTTATGTTTGTCGTGTTATCTTCCTGCTTTGGTTCCCTACTTTTCCCCTCTGTTTAATTGCTTGCTTTGCTTGGTGATTTCTTTCTGTTGTTGTTCTTGGAAATGTGATCATTTTTATCTCTTTCTTTAAGTACTCTATTACCTTTAAGTACTCTTTGTAGGGTTGGTTTGGTGGTCAAAAATTTCTTCTGTTGTTCTTTATCATGGAAGTACCTTTTTTTTGAAATTTCTTTTTTTATTTTGAAAAGAATACAACCACACAAATTAAAACAGAGTAGAGTCAATCAAAACAAAGAAATGAACATGGTACATGACTTCTAAACAGGGTAAAAAGCAATTGATAATGGCTACCATAATGCCTCCTGTTATCTGCAATATACCTGCCCATACCATCAGGGATAAATAAAGTCAAACAAAATACAACAAAATAAAACTAAAAAAAAAAAAAGCAAAAACAAAACAAAACAAACAAAGCAGAACAGTGTAAGTAATACAGAAGTTCAAGATACTAGTAAAACAGCAGTGGCTACGATAATGTTTGTTATCTTCAGAAGAGTTGCCTACACCTTCAGATATATTACAATCAAACAGCACAGAATAAATAAAATAAAATCAATCAAAACAAAACAATACAGGGTTTGAAAGCAATACAGGGTTTTGAAACAAGATAATTGGACATCCTTGATGGTTGCAATTATATATGTGGTTATCTTTAAAATAGCTGTCCATGCCATAATAAAATCAAACACATCAGAATAAAATGAAACTAATCAGAACAGTGAAGACAATATGAGTTTCAAATTATGATAATAGATTAACAGTGGTCACTTCCTTTCCTTTTTAGATAATTCCTCCCCTTTGAGTTTCCCAATATGTATTGTGCAATTTGGATCCCACTAACTCCGTTAGTTTGTTATACTAGGGAGACAACACAAAATTCACCCATGTGACTCTGAACCATTTCATCCATAAGCATGATCACCAGTTGCTTCTATCCACCTACAAGAGCCTTGAGATTATCTTCCTTTATAGCTGAGTAAGTTTCCACCGCATAAAATACCATGTCTTTCTTATCCATTCTGCAATTAAAGGGCAGGCTACCTCTACTTATTTTCTGGCTCCATGTCACATAGGGCATTGTTCTCTCTCCTTTGACTTTCAGTCATTGAATTTTCTTTCTAGTTAAGTGTGTTTCTTGTATAGAGCATATTGATGGATCCTGTCTTCTGATCCACTCTGCCTGTGTTTCTTTCTACTGATATTTTGAGGCCCTCTTGCACTGCATTGTCTTTGTCATGCTATTTTCCTGCCATTGGCCCCCTATTTTTCCTCTCCATTCAATTGACTGGCCCTACTTGATGGTCCCCCTCTGCCATTGTTCCTGAGACTGTAGTCCTTTTTCTCTCTCTCTAGAATGTCCTTTAGTATTCTTTGTAGGGTTGGTTTGGTGGTCATGAATTCCTTCAGTTGTTCTTTGTCAAGGAGGTATCTTGTTTCTCCATTAATTTTGAAAGAAAGTTTTTCAGGGTACATCAGTCTGGGTTGAAAGTTGTTTTCTTTCAGGACTTGCAATACTTCACTCCAGCCTCTTCTTGACTTGATGGTTTGTGTTGACAAGCCGCTGTGATTCCTATGGGTTTTCCTTTATAGGTGATCTGTTTCTTTTCTCTAACAGCTTTTAATATTCTATTCTTATGTTGAATTTCTGGGATCTTGATTATTATATGTCTGGGTGTAGATTTGTTTTGGTTATGGCTATCTGGAGTTCTGTATGCCTCACTTATTTGAATGTCACTTTCTTTTTCCATGCTTGGGAAATTCTCAGAAATTATTTCTGTAAATAGAGTCCTGATGTCATTTGTCTTGACCCCTGCTTTTTCACTCACATTTTTAATTCTTAAGTTATGCTTCTTTGAGTTACCTAGCAGCTGTTGAATTGTTACTTCCTGAGTCTTCGTTATTTTTAAGAGCTCTTTCCTTTTGTGATCACAAGCAAACCCGTCTTCAAGGTTTGAAAGTCTATCTTCAGTTTCTTTCAAGTGATTTTGCCAGCTTTCAATAGAGTCTTTAATTTTCTGGATATCTCTTTGAATCTGTTTCATGCATTCTAAATCTCTCTTATATTGTTCATTCATGGTTTCCCTCATTTTCCTATGCTCCTCTATTTTTTAATCTGTGTCTTATTTGGAGATGCTTAGTATTTCTTTTA
>RJWT010048182.1:0-11181 GCA_004365215.1 Cuniculus paca | reverse complement strand
GAATGGGTAGAGGAAAAGAATTTAATGAAATTCCATACATAAGCCAGATGCAATCCTCATTTACCACAATTAAAATAATGTCAAGAATCAAAGAGGGGAATTTTGCTAAAAAAAAAAAAGAGTATGTATTAAAACCTGGTAAAAGAAAGAAAATATGGACTCAGCACAGACTTGTATCAGCAGTGTAGAAAACCTAGCTAAGATTGCCTTGCTTCCAAATCTTCTGCTATTTGATGAGACAAATGACAAAGCTTTAAAAATCATCTTTCTAAGAACATGGTCTATACTATGAGATAGCTTGCAGATGGCTCCCAAAGATTACTGAATTGCCCAATCTGGAATTGCCTTGCACTGTGTCCTTACTCTCATTCTGAGTGGATAGGGTTCTGGAGCAGACAGTGTTAGTGTTTGGGTCTCTCCATATTCCTGCATGTGCCTTCCCCTTTTGTCTTCCCACATACGTTGTCTCTTTGAGCCTCCTTAGAATCCTTAGGTAGGCACCGGTTTTCTTAACAACATAGTTGGACACAGGTTACCTAAACCAGGCTCCTCACCTCCATCAACAGCGCCCTCTACTAAGGCATTCAGCTATGTCCTCAGCAGAGACAAGATGTAGTTTTGTATAGAATCTCAATTCTAACTAGCCTTAAAATTTCCTGCATTCTGATCTGAGCTTCCCTCTGTGAGATCTGAGGTTTCTGCTCCTTACTCTGTTCAGGGTGACTTCCTTTTATCCTAGGCCACTGTGCCATCTCCTCAATTGACCGTGAGGTGTGTGTGTGTGTGTGTGTGTGTGTGTGTGTGTGTGACCTCTTCAACACAAATATTGGGGGTAAAGTACTGAAAAATTTATCCTTATGGCCTCTTTATGCTCTTCTCTAGCAGGTTAACAGATGGGTCAAAACTGGTATCTGGTACCTTATTTAGAACTGGCAGCATTTGACCTAAAGTTTGCTGGAAGGACATTCTGTGTGTCCTTGGAATATGTCCGAGGTTGTGGTTGAACTGCTCATCCTCTATATCTCTTATTCTAAAGAATCAAAGCTTTTCACTGATATGAAGAAGTAAACTTGGAGGTTCATGAAGATGGGGTGATTCATTCATTTTGTGTGGCTTCTGAGAGGTGACTCCTGTTCAGGACAGGGAATTTCTCTTGGCCACTGAAACTGTCAATAGAAGAAACAGTGAGGATCTTTAGAAGGTTAACTCAAGATAGACCAGAGTTAATGTGTGTGTGTGTGTGTGTGTGTGTGTGTGTGTGTGTGTTCAACCTAGTGGTTCTTAGCAAATTAGATCCCAAGCCATACATCTTTCACTTTATGTAGGAAAGGTTAGGATAAATATAGCAGAACTGGAAAAATTCATTTAATGTTCTTTTAGCCCCAGTTTAAAGAGTTGGGCATGTACCAAAAATAGTCACAAATAGTTACAATTATGAGATAACTTTTACCTCAAATGTGTCTCTAGGGCTGAAAATGATACATATAAGAAGGAGGACTACCTCCAAAGAAAAATGACAAACTGGAAAGCTTATTTCAACAAAAATACAAGTATTAGAATTGGGGAGAAAATATAATTTAAAATGAGAAATAATCAACGGAGAAAAGGGAAGATACATTGGAAAATATGGATAAGGATTACCTCTAGGGAGAGGTAAGTTGCTGAGAGAGTAGGAGAAAAAAATTTTCTTTTACAAATATTTTCTTGCAATATTGTATGTAGCATAAGCAAAAATTAAATTCTCTCATTTTATGTATATATTTTTCAATTAATTCTTTTGGCGTTTTAATATTTAATATAATATTACTTGCAAATGATAGTTTTACTTCCTGCTTTTCAATTATGCTACTATGTTTTTCCTTGTCCAATGGCATTTGCTAGCATCTCCAAAATAATTTTAAATAAAAGTAATGACAGAAGACATTCTTGTTCAATTCCTGAATTTACTAGGGACATCTCCAATTCTTTCCAGCGATTAAGCACAATATTAATTTGGGATCTGAGAAAGAATCATATTGAGAAATGATCCCTCTTCTCCCTTTTATTATTATTTGTGATAAAGAATGGTTATTGAATTTGTCAAATGCTTTTGCATGTCTAAAACCCTCATTATTGTTCTCTATTAATGACCAATTATTGGTATTATTTCTTAACTTAATAAATCAAATTTGTAAATTTACAGATGTCATCATATTGAACTATTCTTAGGTTGCTAAAATAAGCATCACTTGAAGTGACAATATTACTTTTTACTTATGGTACTGAATTTGGCTGGCCAGTTTGTTATTTAGAATTTCTCCCCTATATTCTGTATTCCTCAGTGAATTTAGTGTATTTGTGTAAGAATGGGAGACTGAGAGAGAGAGAGAGAAAGGAAGAGGGAGAGAGTTTCAGTACAAATGGTACATTTACTCCATAAAATAAAAATAAAAGTTTTCATTCTTTGCGCTCGAGACCAAATTTTAAAACACTGCAATTCTCTGCTTTTTAAAGTTGCTGAAGCCTGTGAAATGTAGCCCTCCTTTCCCCTCCCCTCTCCTCTCCCCATGTATTTTGGGTCAGTGTTTAGTGCACCTCTCTTTCTTGACTTGCACTCTTTCTCCCACCCCAATTCCTCAGCCCCCTAGTATTCTTCTCAGAGGCAATTCCTATTTATATTTTCCCATAAATCTTCTCTTTAGTCTTCTAGTTGTGTTATTTTTTCTTCCTAGTTCTAGTAGTTTTATTTTTACTAGTATGCTTTTTGTTTTTTTTCTTTTGAGTTACTCTGCCTACTCAGTTGTCTCTGGTTCAGCTTGGCTACTCTGGTACCTGTGATTGGGAATGGGCCATAAGACAATAGTCTGATTGTTCCAACCACAGAAAAGTTTCTACCATGGGAGACATTTGGCATTATCTGGACACGTGTTTTTAATGATTGGAGGAAAATACTGACATCTTTTAGGTAGAGGTGAAGCATGTCGTTAAACATCCTACAATAAACAGCAGTGTCCCAAAATATCAATAATCCTGAGGTAAAGAAATCTTGCTCTCGTTTGTGGCAGCTCTGGTGATTTCCAGGACAGTGAAGAAGCTGAGCCTCAAAACTTTAGAAATCATGGTTTACTACTCATCTGGCAACCCCTAGTGACTCTTCAACCACTGTCAGAGCTGTTTCCAGTGGGCTGGGGGTGAGAGATGCCACCCTGGGGACTTGAGGGAGATAGGGCACAGGGGTAAATTCTTGAAGCATCAGTCCTATCTGCTCTAGTCACCTCCACACCTAAGCTGGACCTCTGCTTTGCTGTCATTTATTTTCAAAGACTCTGGCCATGGCTACAGACTATTAGAGAAAGAATGTAGATGATGACTATTTTAAGAGAATGGAGGAGAAGAGAAAAGAGTGGAACTTATTCTGCATTCTTTCAACTTATCCTCTGACAATGCTGGCTACTTTCTGCCCAACACACATGCACACACACACACATGCACGCACACACACAAATGCATACACACAAAGGCACACACACACAAAGGCACACACACCCCTATACACATGGTGTGAGGGGATCAAAATAAACTTCTACTTCCCAAGAGGTTTATTTTGGTTTTTTTCTTATCTGCTTTCCCTTTTCTCTTTCTCTACTTCGTTCTCTTCCTCCTTTATTTCTCTGCTCCTTTTCCTTTCTCTGCTTCTTCTTTTTCATCTCCTTCCCCACATCTTTGTCTTTCTTTTCTTTTCTCTTCTTTAATTTCAAAAGTCCATTTCATTTCTCTATAGTTTCTTTAGGTCTGATTTTACTAAGAGAGTCAGCATCCCGTGGAAGTTGGCCAACTACTAACAACCAGGCTATTATTTTGATAGCAATAATTAGGTTGACTATTTTGCAATGTTTTTATTTTGATAGATATTATGCAACAATCCTTTGAAAATCAATAGTTTTTTTGGGAGGGGAGAATTTCTGCAAACAATAAGAATACAATTATTCTATTTTCTTGGCTAACTTGACTTGTTTTCATTTTTCTTAGTATAATTGACTTTGGAACTACTGCTGACAAATGTGAAACAACTCCTTAATCAAATGCTTTAGTTAGTTCACACGCAGAGCCTTGGAGGGTTGAGGAGTTGCGACACTGCCAATTTGGCTGGGCTATAGCACCCAATTGTTTGATCAAACATGAGATAAGGTGCTTCCAGGAAGGTATTTGTAGATATGATTTTTACCATCAGATGGCTTTAAGTGATAGTGATTACCCTTGATAATGCAGGTGGGATTCATTTAGTCACTTGAAGGCCTTAACAAAATTAAGTTTCTCAGAGGAGAAATTCTGCCTCAAAACTAACAGAGAAATTATGCCTGAATTTCCAGTCATCTGACCTGATGGACCTATTTTGCACTTATCAGTGCCCACAAGTGTATGAAACAACTCTTTATTTATCTTTCTATAAATATATACATATCCTACTGGTTCTGCTTCTCAGGAGAATTTTGGCTGATATGAAGGTCATACCACAACTTTCACTGAAAGTGAAAAGTCAATAAAAGTATTTCACATAAGGTTTTCAGGTATCAGTGTTCCATGGACAAGTAGAAGCAGGTGATATTTTGGCATTTGATTATATCCCCATCCTTAAACAGGGGCTTTGTAATAGAATAGCTTCATAATAGAATAGCTTCAAAGTCAAAAGCACACAAGGTAAGCTGACACTTGAATGAGAGAGGTACCTAGATCATTTCCCCCCAATTTTTATTTTTATTTATGTTTATTTTTGCTAAGGCTAAGCCTACAGCCCTGGAGACGTAGCTGGTAGCCTTGAAGCCCTACGTATCTTCAAATATATTGATCCTACATTCATCTATTCATGGAATACTTGTTGAAGAAATTTCTCTGTCTAGTTCACCACTCTATTACCAGCATATAAGGCAGTGACTAGAAGTGGTAAATCATATCTGCTGCGAGTTTTCAGCTTACTAGTGTGTAGCAAGACAACTCCTGGCTTAGGTATTTGTAATGACCTGCCTTATTGCTTGCTCTCATGTTATCACTGTTCAAATGGAAGACACTTGGTCCTTATTTGCCGCCTCGTCTTGATCCTGGTAATGGCACCAAAACCATTCCTGTGAGGTGAAATTTAAGAGGCTATAACTCAGCAGCTTTGCGCACTCATAAGGCACCATTGGTTCCTGGGTATACTCTGAGCTTGGACTTCTGTGTTTGTGATTGGCCACTTGCTTCACATGCTCCTATACTCTTTGGTCCAGTTAATAATCATAGTGTGGTACAGTGTCACAGTCATGGACTTTGGATTGCCTTGCACCAAAATTTCAGTTCTTTTTTTAAATTTGAGCCCTCTCTGAAGAAATCAACATAATGTACTCTTGTAGAATTGTAAGTAATAAGTGGTTATAAAAGCCCAGACCCTGAAAAGCTCATAGGGGTCGACCAATAAACATTGTTTATTTTCTTCCTTCTTTAAGATTTTAGATCTGTTTGCTTTTCCTTGCACTTTCAGTGAATGCTCTAAGTTAGGAAAGCCATTTTGCTCTGTGAGCAAACATTTTAAGAAAAAGTATTTTCCAAACTATATTTGATGTAAAAACACAGTTTTGCTCAACAGTTTATTCACAAACAAGTACTGAATGCTACGTTTGTAGTAAACTGAATACTAAGGATCCAGTGGAGAACAAAGAAAAAAATTTTGTGCTTACATGGATCTTACCTAATTTGTGCAAAAATTAAAATCGGTATTATTAAAATGACAGTGTGAAAAAATACAACAGAGTGAGTTGATGGCTTTTTCTTTGGCCATGGCTGCTTTAAATTTGGTAATTAGGAATGTTTTTCTGAATAGGTGTCATTTAACATGAAGTTTTGATAACATTCTGATAACAGGGACGCAGCCACATATAATCAGGAGAATGAGGTTTCAAGGCACAGTGAATGGCTCCTTCAGAAATCCTGCTGTTGGTTTGGTTTAAAGAAAACCTACCAGTGTAGGTAAAGCATGATGATTGTTAGAAGAGTCTTTCAAGTACCCTTTGAAATATCTTCAAGAAGATGATTTAGTTTGCAACGTTTTCTAAGTTTATTATACCACAGAATTGTTTTTGGGCTACTGTATTAGAATCACTTGACCACTAAAATGCCAACACCAATTTCTAATTTATTTGTTTCTGATTTATGTTATTCCTGTTTTCATATCTTCCTTCCCTGACCCAACTACAGTTCTGACTGAACATTTGTTTGGGGAGGAATCACGTGTCGCCAGACATTGAACAGATTTTTGTCTGCCTCTAGGGAAAGCTTGCAGACCCAGCAGCTGAGTGTCCTGTGGCTATAGTTCTTGTACTATCAGATGTCATTACAGGCTCCTTCCTATGTGTGCGACAACGAAGTATTTCTTTCTTGAGAGTGACCGTGGCTCGTTAGGTCTGTGGAAATTGTGAACCTTAGTTCGTATTTGATCTCCTGCGCTTCCCTTGAGGAATGGCTTGGAGAAGGACTGCATTGGTAGAGATTTACTTGAATCTTGATACGGTAATCTGCTTCTCCCCATCTCAAGCCCATGCACTCACCTGGATTCATTCTTACAGTGAACTGTCTGTCTAATAGAGAAGTAGACTTATTCTTATTTGTGTGAATAAAATGGCTATATCAGATTTGGGGGACAATTAGATGAAAAGTACTTCCAGATGAAGAAATCCTTAACAAAGTACCACAGTTAGAATGATGACATGTAGACTTATGGTTGGGCCTTTCAATCATAAAGTTTTTGTTTTTGTTTTTTTACACCATGCTATGCTAGTTTCTTGAAAGTTAATTATTACCTTACCAAGCCGATCCATAATCTGTCTCTAATTTTTGAAATCTTTGCTATGCCTACACATTATTCATGTGTCCAACAAATACCCAGAAGTAACTTTTCATTTTACTATTTTCATTATACAAGATAAAGGGGTGATATGGTTGAGATCTAAAATGGCCTCCAAAGCCTCATGCATTTGAAAGGTGATTGGATTATGAGGGCATTATAGCTGATTCCCTGTTAGGAGGTAGGTTCTGGCTGCAGAAGGGAGATCATTGGGTGCATGATCTGGAAGCTGTCCTGCCTTGAAGCCAGGCAACTATGTACTGAAACATGAGCCAAAATAAACCTCTCCTCTTTTAAATTGTGGATATCAAGATATTTTGTCCCAATGACAAGGAAAGTGACTAAGACAAAGGGGAAGCTATATTTTTCTGGTGGGGTTGTATCAGAAATTCAGGGAAAGCAAGACTTCCGTTGCTAATTCCTGGGGAATCCTGTCCAGTATTTCATTCCTAACACTGGAACTAGATGTTTAAAGAGTTCATGGCTGTGTTTCTTAAAATTTCTTGGATGTAGCCGAGTAAAATCTGACTTCTCACGCTAACTCCTGATGTGCCACAAGAACTCTAGGAAAGTTCAACCAAATTTAACATTCTTTAGAATCTGCAGGAATGTATTTGGTATTGCAGTGTGACTGTGGGGAAGCAACTGGCTTTCAATGAAAAATTTTTCAGTATGCCATTGGATTGCAAGCTCCATTACAACAGAATTTCAAACCTGGGATGATGCTGGATATGTGGGGCTTAATATTTGTCAAATAAGACTGAATTTGTGACATCTAGTAAATGTCTGGAATCTGTACATCAATTGTAAATCTAAATTACCAGATTTATGATCAACACCCATGAATAACTATCCCATTTTTATTTAACAGCATAGAACATCCTTATCCAGAATGCCCGGTTCTTTGTATTTCAGTACCTAGGAAATTGGATTACTGACCATGTGGTTGCTACCCTACTGCCAACATGTCTCATCTTTGCTTCTTCAAACTGCAGTTCTTTCAGTTCTCACCATCATCATTGCTGCATTTTTAACTTACTTGAATTATCATCCTTCATTCATCTAAGGAGCATTTCCCACTGAGGTAGTTGTGTTTACAAACTTAGAATATTTTCTTCCTTTTCATCCAAAAGTTCATTCTCAAAGAGCAACCTAATTTCTGTAATTTCTCCAAGGACTAGACATGAATAGGACAGTTTTTCTCCTTCATCTCCAAAATCATCCTCAAGGAGCTATTAATGTTCTTCACTTACAGCAATAAATAGAGATTTTAGTTTTATGATTTATTTCTTAGTAACCTTTTGGTTATTCATTATTGCTATGACTTATATCAAGATGTCCCTTCAAAGCCTCATGCTGTCATAGGTGGAGCCTTTGGGAGATGACTGGATCTAGAGGGTGTGATGCTGAGATTAAGGATGCAATGCTAAGACTGAGTCATGGTGGGGTGGTAGGATTAAGGGTGCCCCAGTTTAGACGTGAGTGCTACTTGACTAAAGAATGGGTAGCCTGGATAGAATATTAAGGTTTAGAAAGATGTTTGTTGTGGTCACTTGTTGCTTTCCTTTTCACTACTTTGCTGTCTCCTGCCCACCATGGACTGTTTCTTTTCTATGATGCCCCTCTGTCATATCACCCTGCCTTGGAGCCAGCCAACTATGAACTGAAACCTCTACACACTATAGGCTAAAGAAACCTTTCCTTCTTTAACTTTGGATGTCAGGTATTTTGTCTCAGCATCAAGAAAAGTAACTATGACAATTACTCTGGTGGTTCTCAGAATTTGGTTTTAGAATTTCAAGTTTAGACTCTGTCTTTTATGCTTATAAGAAAGCAGTTATCAGAAAATATGATACTCATGTACAAGGACAGGGCATGCTGCTTTCTCTTCTGAGTTGTCTCAGCAGCGTTGTGTTAGAAAATCCTGAAGACACTTGGTGAAAATGTAAGCAACCACTTCTTCCATCTGAGTCATGCTGGCACAGACTTCATTTTACTTTTCTTGTGAACTCAAGCTAAGGTGCCAAATTTCATATGGTTCTGCTTGGCTGAGATTTCATAGTACAGTAGAAACTTAGAGAAAACTACACGAAAAAATAAAATTTCCAGTCAATTTAGGTAGAATATTTACCTTTAAATGCTTAGACTGTTGGACCTAGTCTAAGTTTGGGGACTTACATTTGCTCTTTTATATTGTATGCACTTAAAATTGATACTTTCCTTCAGATAAGGGACATTTTTCTTTTGGATCTTACTACTGCTATCACTCATAATCCTAGCAACTTGGCTTTCTGTTTCCTATACCTTGTGAACTGTGGATTCTGTTTAACTGCCTGTAAGTCATTGGAGAAAAATATGAAAGAGAATTGCACTGAAGATAGATGCTAGTGATAGGTCTCTTTAACTCTCCTACCATCTGTAAAGATCTTGATCTTTATTCTTGAATATCAAATGCCTCTTGGGAGAAATAAAGAAAATAAACTGTTGATGCAACCCAGAGGGAGTATTAAGTTCTCTGGAGAGAATACATCTTCACTCTTAGGACTCAGTGTAAGTATCATACTTTTGGAAGCCTTCTCTAACTTTCCCCACCACTAACACTGACTTGAAAAGTCACTGTGTTTGTGCCAGTGGTACCTTTTTTTTGCCCTGTAATAGCCTTTATTCTTTGTATTGTAGACATCGATCCATTGTCTCTCTCCCCATATATGAAAAATTCATCAGGGCAGGTTGGACTTTATTCACTGTCATAACCTAGCACCAAGTTCTAGACCTGGTGAATAATGAGAACCTCATAAATATTAATTGAGTGAAGAAGCAGTGTCCCATGCTGTAAGAAAAGTGATGACTACCTTAGACAGCATCAAACCTAAAGATTTATAGAAGAGTACAAGAAAGTGAAGAAGACCAAGGAAGAGTGGGAGGAAAAGTTAGAGGAAGGATAAAGAGAAGAAATGAGGAAGATGAGGAAAAGGCAGAGAGGAGGAGTGGCATGAAGAGGAAGAGGAGATAAAGGAAAAGGAAGAGGAGAAGGACCTCAATGAAGAGAAACAAGAGTAAATCTGCCTCACAGAATCACATGACAGACATGTGGTTCATCCTTCAGATGGAAGAAAGGCAGAATATTCTCAGGCATTCCAGGTCCTGGTATGCAGTGCAGCAGGGGGAATGGTGGCAACAGCGTTGAGTTGTGGTGTGGCACTGGGGACACACACTTGGAGCATGTTCACACAAGCTACCTGATCTTCATCACTTCGTTGTCCCTTGCACTTCTCGGAGCATCTTCCCCCGACTCTACCGGTGAGAGAAATATGCCATTTTCCTAGGTTATGCTAATCTCAGCTGTGGTTAGAAAGTCCCTGTGTTGTCATCTAAGACTATGGCTGAAATCTGAATAGAATAAAATTGAATATGATCATGTAGAAAAATACTGGAATCTCTTTCCAATTCATGTGAGTCCATCATTCAGCACAAATTCAATCACATGAGTTATTACCTAAGACATATTGACTCTTATCATTCTCTGTCTATCATGATAGTCATCAAAAAAACCCACAGAACCTTTGAGCTGAAAAGTCTTTTAATCAATCTTCTGCCTGTTCTCCTAGTTATCTACCCTCTTCGAATGACAGGGACTTGACTATTTCAGGAAACCTCTGTTCTATTTGCTTTATTTTAGTATTGGATCTTTCCTTTTTTGAGCCAAACTATCAGTGAGGTACTAATTTTGCCTTCTGAAGCTACATGAAAACACTTCTTCATTCATTTATTCATTCACCTACTGAAGGGCATCTTGGTTACTTTCAAGTTTTGACAATATTTTAATAGGTTGTATTTTTAAAATATTGTGTTTTACATACACAAAAAATATTGTTGAACTATTTTTGGTAAAATAAATTATATTGAAATATTTAAAATATGAATTCCTATTGTGATAATCTGTCTGCCTAGTATCCTTTCCCCTCTTTGCTAAAATAATATGTTTTTTGTAGCAGAAGTGAAACCGACTAACCAATTAATTCTCTTTACAGAAAGGGATGATTTAGGACAATGCTGTGTTCCATGGGGACAGCAGATTGCAACTCAGGGCCAGAGAGACCCTTTTTGAATAAAACGTACAGCAACCTTGCTTTCTGTCCATCACTCTTCTGTTTCTTTCTATCTGAAATACAGACATGAAGACTGTAGTTGTCTTGATTATCTTGTCAAATATATTGGAATAGAAAAACTAGAAAGATCTTGGGATAAAATCCTCAGTTACTTGACCATCGTTTGTTTCTTTTCTGTGTGTATTGTGTGATGGGGGTTTTCGCTTCACTCTGCCAGGC
>RJWT010048181.1:0-11193 GCA_004365215.1 Cuniculus paca | reverse complement strand
AATGAAAGTATTACAGGACTTCAAAACCAGATAACAGGAAATGGACAATGGTTACTATAATGTCTCTTTTTCTTCAAAATAGCTGTTCATACCATCACACATAATAAAATCAAAGAAAACAAAACAGAGTAAAACCAATTAAACACAAGAATGAAAGCATTATAGGACTACAAAATGAGATAATAGGAAACCAGCCATGATTACCATAATACATCCCATTATGTTCAAACTAGCTGCCCATACCATCTGACACTGTAAAATCTAACAAACCAAGACATAACAGAACCAAACCTAACAAAACTGTGCAAACCTTACAAGAGTTCAAGACAAGACAATAAGAAATTAATGGTGGTTACTACCTTTTCCTCCTATGTGTTTCCTCCCCTATCATTTTAATACCTATTGTGTTTTTGGATCCCACTAATTCCTGTTTTTTATACTACTATTCTCCCATATGAGTTCAAATCGTTTCACCCATGAACATGATCTCCAGTTGCAGCCAAAGAACATCAGGATTATCCTACTTTGTAGCTGGGTAGCTTTCCATAGTATGAAAATGCCATATCCTTCTTATCCATTCTGCGATTGCTGGGCTAATTACCCATGCTTTTTTCTGGTCTTCTGTCACTTGTATCAATTGTTTTCTCTCTTTTGATTTTCAGTCTATGAATTTCCTTTTGCATTAAATGTGATTCTTATATTAAAGGATCCTGTTTCTTGATCCACTCTCCCTGCATTTCTTTTTATTGCTGAATTGAGGCCATCTACATTACTGGTTACAACCAGCAAACATTGGTTTGTCTCTGCCATGCTATCATTTTTGGCCTCCTGCTTTTCCTCTTTATTCAGTTGCCTATCTTGTTTGATGATCCTCCTCTGCTGCTGTTCCTGGAACCATGGTCATCTTTATCTCCTTCTGGAGTATCCTTCAGCACTCTCTGTAGGGTTGGTTTGGTGGTCATGAATTCCTTCAGTTGTTCTTTATCATGGAAGTATCTTATTTTTCCAACCATTTTGAAAGATAGTTTTGCAGGGTACATCAATCTGGGTTGGAAGTTGTTATCTTTCAGGATTCGAAACACTTCACTTCAAACTCTTCTTGACTTGATGGTTTGCGTTGAGAAGTCTGCTGTGATTCTGATGGGTTTCCCTTTATAGGTGATCTGTTTCTTCTCTCTAACAGCTTTTAATATTCTGTTCTTGTGCTGAATTTCTGGGATCTTGATTATTATGTGTTGGAGACTGCCCCTCCGAGGTGTAGGGAAATGGGACAGGTACCTGAGTTCCTCTGACCCCCGGTGTACAGGGAGGTAACAGGGTGTGACGTGGGCTTCTCCAGACCTGTGCAGCTACACTGGGGCTTTCCCAATGGCCAGGGGTATGTGGCGGAGCGGCTGCTTCTCTCATCCTGCATGTCTATCCTGGGACTCCCACGATGGTGGCAGGCACATGGGGGTGCGTTTGTCTGATTCTCCTGGGTGATGGCTGCCTAAAGGAAGCAAGGGCTCCAATGGTGGCCTGCAGGTGCACAGGGCTTACCTGGCTGTGTGGCCCTGCTCCCGCTGGCTGCCAGGAAGCAAGCCTCCTATTGTCGGTGGCCAGTGGGCAGTGGTGGATCTGCCTTTTCTCTCTGCTATGGCTCTTGCCCACAGGGAGCTCCTTTCCACAGTGGGGCCCGGGGAGCAGAGGCGGAAGTTCTGGTTCTCTCTGCCGTGCCACCTGGCCGCTATTTATTTATTTTTTAGACTGGATTTCACTGTGCAGTTCAGGCTGGCTTTTAACTCACTATGTAGCCCAGGCTGGGCTTGAACTCACAGCAGTCCTGTATCAGCCTCCCAAGTAAGTGCTGGTTTTATAGGCATGCACTAGCATTCCTGGCTGCCCATAGTTTTTTTTGTCAGCACTCCTAGGCTCTTGTTTGATTCTAGGATCTTCATCTTTAGTGAATTGCATGCATTCATTGAAGTAACCTTCTGAACCAAGGGTTAGAAAACTCTTTCTATAAAGGGACAGACAGTAAATATTTTAGACTTGTTAAATCATAGGATATATGTTGCAACTATTCAGGTAGGCTGTTTTTAAGATAGCAGAGATAGACAACATATAAATAAAGGAATGTGGCTGTGTTACCATATAACATGTTTATGGGCACTGAAATTCATTTATTTTTTCACATGTCATGAAATATCATTCTTCTTTAGATATTTTTCCCGAGTCATTTAAAAAAGGACAAGCATCTTGCGTATGGGCTGTGCCAAAACAGGAGGTGGGGTAACTTTGTCTTACAGGCCATAGTTCACTAACTCCTAATCTGAGGCATAAATTTGATTCTGACTTCATGTCATACTTGACTTACTGCTTCACCTGTGGAGACAGGTGGCCAGTAGATAGTAGCTGAAACTATATAAAAGTTGATATTTATTTTGTTGTTGTTCTTCTGTGAACCCAAACCAAAATGATTTATTGTAAAATTTGTATTATTCTGAGATAAATGAGAAAAAAATATAACCTCATCAATGTTGCCAAACATATGTATCATTAATTATTTTGAGCATAAAAGTGGTGTCAAGGTTGCAACAGAAAAGAGATTAAAGGAGGAAGATAGTAAAAAGTTTGAGACATTAAACTAAAGTTACAACAGTTTGGGAGAAAAAGCCCTCTGAGAAACATTTCTCTGGAATGTCTCGGACAATGAGAGAATAGCGTTTGTACAATTTTGGAGGGGACCAAATTATTTTGAGGGAAAATATTAGCAGATTCTTAGGCAGTTGCATTAAGTATCTTTACCTAAAGAATGCAAATGAAGCAGTAAAAGTACAACCAAGACACTTTACTAGGAACAAATGAATATGCTGAAAAAATTATAGAAAATGTCGTTCATTGCATTCATTACAGTTCAGTGCAAGAAACAAAAGCACTCCTTTTCTTTAGGGAGAGATCTGGTTACATGAATTTTGATGCATACAAACTATTGGGAAGAAAGAAATGAGTTCAAAATGGGCCACTGGCAATAACTTTCAGAAAAATTCATAATTTAAAAGGAGGACGAACCACTTATAGCAACATAAATGTCGTTAGGTGTTACTGTGACGTCGAGATTAATGACTGTTAATGAAGCAGATCTGTGACAAAACTGTAGGCACCAATGGTTTCATTTTATCATTAATAGGAGTCTGAAGAATGAATTCATCCCTGTGACCCAAAACTTACAATGTCTGAATTAAGACACTAACACAAATGTATGTGGGCACCTAAATATTTAGTTTTATGCTTTCCAGCCCCTCCAATATAAAGAAGACAGAATGGAGCTTGAAAATGCTAACCTCCAATATTCATCATACTTGCAGTATTTATTCATGTGTGTTTACGCATACATATTTGTACCAGATATGTGTATAATTTATATATTTGTACTGTGTGAAACATAATTATATCTTATAATTTCTGTATGCTGTATGTGCATATTAGTTAGTTAATGTGTAACTAAAAAGGTAAAGTAGGCTTCGTTTTCCTGGAGAAATTATCTATAGGAAAATAAATAGGATTATATACACACATATTACTATATATATATGTTAATAGTTTGCTGTGCTTGTAGCTAAAGAAGACATTGAGAAATGAAATGCTTTAAACTGACTTTCTATGTGGCTTAATTTATACACAAAGCATAGTAGTGTATTAGAAAAGTTTCCAAAATTTAGTAACTTCTACCTTTCATGGCTATTTGACTCTTATTGTAGATTGTCTTTTATAATTTCTTGCTTTTCCTCTTAAAACACAGGCACTCTAGTCTAATATAGAGTGCTTGATCTTTGCAAGGTACAGCTTGCCCTCTAGTTAGTGCTCTCCTTTATGCAGCAATATAAAGAGAATAAACCACAGTGAGCTAATTTTTGCTTAATTTCCTTCTCTTAGGGAACAAGAAAAGGAATTTAGTTTGACCTAAAAAAAAAAAAAAAAAACCAAAATGGATTTGTAATAATGGCATACTAGCAAAAATCCATTAAAGTCATTTCAGATGATAAAATAATTGTTGAGATTTTTGGAGCATATTAAGGTTTTTAATATAAAACAACTAATTTTTTATCACTGAAATAAAATTAAGGTGCAACTCTTTTCTCGTTTTCTGGTTAGAAAAAAGTTCAAAGATTTGTGTTAATTACCTTGCTAAGCTGAATATACCCAAAAGCAAGTGAAGTTTTTTAAGACACGGGGGCAGTTTATCCAAGGAATGTGAATGCATTTGGGGTCATTCTTAGCAGTTTGAACCTAGAAAGACAGTAAAATAAGGAAGCAATAATTAGACTATAGAAGTAGAGGTTCCCAGATGACTCAAATGCTAATAAACAATGTAAATGTTGGTAACTTTCTGTAAAATGTGGGAATAAAAGGGTTTTTAAAGATCAATGGAGTTTCTGTCCGTTTGGGGTATAAAGGCCACATTTCTCTCTCTCTGTCTCTGTCTCTCTGTCTCTCTCTCTCTCTCTGTCTCTCTCTTAAGAGAATGTTTTAAACACTTTCTTCTCATTGTAGTGTAAGAAAATACTTTAGGCAGCAGCTTCATAGTAGAAGATGTCAGAGTTAGAGAAAAACTATTCCTGGTTAATGACTAGTTTATGGCAAGTATTTTATAGAGCTTATTAGTTGAAAAAAATATCTTTAAGGATAAAAAATGAGTAATTTTAAGTAGAGTCAACTTGCAGTAAGTCCATCTATAGATTGTTTAGTTACTTTTCTCTCGTTGTTGAGACAAAATACCTGACACCCAAAGTGAAGGAAGGAGAGGTTTATTTCTTACAGTTATGGAGGTTTTAGTCCATACTCAGCTGGTTCCAAGGCAGGGTGGCATGGCTGAGGGGCAGCCCTTCATGGCAGCTGCAAGAAGCAAAAGCAAACAGCATTAAAGAGGGAAAAACCAGCCTCCTTCCCGACCTTACATTGTATGCCGGCTCCACCCTTGGACGGGTGCAGCACTCACACTGCCAATTCCAGTGCTAGACAAAGAACCAATCATGAATGCTAGATTCAGCCACTTCCACGACTATATGAGGCTTGGGGGGGGGCACCTACCACCTAGACACAAACTATATATAACAGATTCTGAAAGCAATATTTTTGATGCAAAGAAATGATATCCTAGGACAGAGCAATGTGGGATCAGGAGATAAGAACACTGTTGCAGTAACTGGCTAGCTGTTTCAGATTTTCTTCAGCATCTACCTTTTGTAAATTTCCTACTCCCTTGCATATGATTGAGTTCTGGCCCCTGGTATGTGAAGGCGATGTCTGTCATTTTTAGCTGACCTCTCTTGTTGTGCCTGCAGGTTCCACTCAGATTTTACTCTTTAGTTAGTCCAAATCTAGAAAATTATGAGGATCTTGAAGCATCAGTAGATAGAGCCCAGCCTGGGCGCCATGTAGAAAGATCTTGGTACTTCACTGATTATGTGGCATAGATGTATTCTCCACCTCAGTCAATCTGAATCTCCAGTAACCTGAGCCAGAAAGACAATCGCCTTGGTTTAAGCAGCTGTGAATTGTTTGTTATAATAGTCCACTGTAACTAAAAATCACTGAAGAGGAAGAGCAGAACTTGGAAAATGTAAGAAGAGACATTCAAAACAAACCAGAATGGAGATTTACCTAATAAGGCTTTTTTAGCTGAAACTTTTAGTATATTAGTCAGCTTCATGTTACTATAAGGAAATACTTCAGGGAATTAATTTACAAAGAGAAAAAGTCTATTTAGACCACAGTTATGGAGGTTACCATCCAAAGTCAGATATTCCCATTGCTTGGGCCTCATGCCAGGAACACAAGTCAGAGTGAGCACTCATAGCAAGATACTGGGAGCAGAAAGAGAGACAGTCCACAGTCTCCTTCAAGGACAACCGCTATTGACCTAAGGAGCTCCTCATAAGCACCACCTCTTCAAACTCCATAACATCTCCCAACACCACATCCTGGGACAAAGTTTTTATATATGGACTAAGGGGGACACTCATCCAAACTGTAACAGTGTTTACAAAGTAGAATATTTTTCATATTTATTCCAAAAACTTTAACCATGCTTTTATGTTTTCTTATTTGTACTTGACCTTTCATCTTCCCTAAATGTATCTCAAGTTAAAGACCCCTTCGGGTTTGATTAAATGATTAAGAATACACTATGAGTATTTCTTGGGCAGGGTTTTGATGCACCAAGTAGGTAATATCCTAAAAGTAACTCATCTTGTAGCTTGGCATCAGAAAACATTTCATCTGGGTATAGTATGCTTTAAAAATAAATGTTATTATGCTATGAATTTTGTTCACTCATTTGTTCAATCAACAATGAGCAACTTATATCAAGCATAGAGGGTGAGTTAATGGGAGGGAATTTTTGCTTTCCTTCATGTCTCAAGTACTCCACCTGAGCTTCACACTCTAATATAAGGACTCTTTCTCAAGTCTTTTCAGCATCTCAGAAGTCCATTTTTGATTCAATTTCTGTATTGTAACTTCGCTTACTTTATTTTTAGATACCACAGGCATTCAGCAGTTTCACAGCAAACAGAGACTGTAAATCCAGAAAGACAAGATTTCAGTGGGAAGAAAAATTGGTAATTCAAGTTTTCATTATGAGTTGGAATTTCACATATCATCAGTCCTTTTAGATTATTCTACCTACATGAGTAAAATGGCTTACCCCAATTATCTATGACTTCCATATTTGGGATTGAAACATAAGATATTATTGGCTTTATACAAGAAAGCAAGCCAGAAGAAAATGCCTTTTCATATTCAGGTTTATAAATATTTTCACTGAAGTACAGGTGTAGGAGTAACAATGGTGTGGTAGACGTTTTTGAGTGTGAGATTGAGTTTTTGTTGTTTGAAAGGAAAAATGAGTCATTTGTGAACAAAAAACTCAGAAAAACAATAGGAGTCTTGGTTTGGTGTAGAATCACCAAATTACTTTTTGTGAATGCTTTACTCTCCAACAAAATTGCCTAATTTTTCTAAGTGAAAGCCAATATTAATTAGATTTCCTTCCCTTTGACTTCTACTACTTCATAGCCACTTGGTAAAAGAAAACATTTCATTTAGGTGTAATATGGATTAAAAATGACTGTTACATTGCTGTGAATTTTATTCACTCATTTATTCAATCAGTGAAAAGAATCTGAGTGACATATGTATCAGGCCTAGTGGCTCCAAACAAAGGGAAGAAGGAATCTATTTTCTTCAGTGTCTTAACTGGAGAAGCCAAATTTTTTTTTGTTGTAATTATCCATACTTAGGCTTTTCCTCACTAAGGTTGTTTTATGTTCTCTATGTATACTGAATTTAAAAACTTCCAGTTCCTTGAATAAATATATGTATTGAACATTATGTACCAGGAGATGTGCTGATGGCCACAAAAAAGTTACAGTTTTCTCTCAAGGCATGGGGACAATGGTATTTCAAAAGAATTACACAATGATGCAAATATATTAAAATGACTACTTTTATATGTATAATGAAAATAAAGACATGATAAATGAGAACTTGATCACAAAACAGAAATCTGAAGGAAGAGTAGAGTCTCTGAACCAATCAAAATGTGGTGTACCCAGGTATAAGAGGTGAGGATACACTTTCAGCATGTTAGAAGTCCATGCGGGAGAGAAATTAGAGAAAGGCTGCACTGGGGTAGAGTGGCCCCCAGAGAGCTGGATTGGAGAAATGGGAGTCCCTGGAGGAGAGGGGCTGGAGAAATCATGCAGTACTGGGCACAGGTATAAAATCTGCCCCCCCACCCAGTGAAAAGCTATTAACATAATTAAGCAGGGAATTGGAGGTAGAGGGCTCTCTTGAAACTATCTAATTTTTCTTTGGCTTATTTTCTTAGTTCAAGTTAATACTTGTTAGAAATTAATTATAGTATTTCCTGTCATTATATACTGTGAAACATGCTAAAGTACCCCAATAGGCGCTGGCTCAGACATGAAAATAGGGTCAATCTTTCTCTCCACAGGACCAGGAGTGTTCTCTTTACAGAAACAACAGGATTCTGCATTGAAGAATGAATGTACAATTTGTACACGCTGCATCCTTTCCAAAAGCGAAGATAAATCAGCCTATTTTAAAGGTGTTAATTGTTTACCTGAATGACTTTTGAGGTCTTTTCATTACTATATTGGATAATATCTTTTAGCTTGATAGGAGACTGAGTGTTGTATCTGAGGAAATGCTTTGAAGGTAGTAATATAATATTCCCAGTGGATTGAAAGATGTAATTTTCATTAGATTATGTAAAAAATGATAAATGTCTGAGATGATAGATATGTCAGTTACCATGATTTGATCATTATGTGTTGTATACATGTATTGAAATGTCACATCAAACTCTATAAATATGGCTAATTACTATGTGCCAATGAAAATAATTTATTTTGGGTAGCAGGAATTGAATGCAGGACCTCATACTTGCCAGAAAATAAATATATTTTTTAAAATTATGTAAAATAGCATGTTCATTAATAGAAAGATGACCTCTTTAATGCATGGTGCTGGGAAAACTGATTTTCCACATCCAAAGACTAAAACTAGGCCCATGTCCATCATCATACACTAAACTAAAATCAAAATGGATCAAAGATTTAATTATTAAAACAGAAACAATAAGTCTGCTGGAAGAGAAAATAAGTAAAAATCTTGAAGACATAGGCATAGGCAGAAGCTTTGTGAAGTTTTATACAAGAGATTGCATGGGAAATACTACAAAAAATCAACAACTGGGATCTCATCTTATTAAAACCCTTTGAACAGCAAAAGAAATCATGAGCACAGTAAAAAGACAACCCATACAATGGGAAAAAATTATATTCAGTTGTCCCTCAGACAAAGGACTTATCTCTACAACATATAAAGAATTGAAAAAATCAGGCCCTTCTAAATTCAAAGACCCAATCCAAAAATGGGCATCTGAGATGAATATGCACTTCTTAGATGAAGAAACACAAATGGCAAGTAAATATATGAAAAAATGTTCAACATCATTGGTCATTTGAGAAATGCAAATTAAAATGACAATGAGATTCCATCTCACTCCAGAAAGAATGGCTATCATCAAGAAATCAAACAATAACAAATGCTGGTGGTACTGTGGGATAAAAGGAACCCTTCTCTACTGTTGATGGCTATGTAGACTGGTGCAACTACTGTGGGAATCAATGTGGAGATTCCTTAAAAATCTAGGATCAGAGGTTCCATTTGACCCATATTTCCCTTCTAGGTGTCTTCCCAGAAGAATTGAAAACATCATACCACAAAGATATATGTGCACTCATGTTTATAGCAGCACAATTTGTAATAGCTAAATCTTGGAAATAACCCAAATGCCCATCAGCTAGGGAATGGATAAAAAAAGATGTGGTTTTTTAATACAATGGAGTACTACTCACCCATAAAGAAAGATAAACTTGAGACATTTATAGGTAAATAGATGCAACCTGAGATCATACTCATAAATGAAATAAATCAGACTCACATGTGTAAACATCATATGTCTTCCTGGTATGAGAAACTGAAAGAATAAGGACCAAAATGTACAATAGATATGGTGAAATTGGAAGAAATTGTTCCAAAGGAAAGAGGAACTAGGGAGGGAAAAGGAGGACAAGAAGGAAGGGAAAAGGAAAAATATACAAGATAGTTATATTACTGGTGTCTCTTAGCTGGTTGAAATAAAAGGTTTGGAGAATTTTTTATGCCCATATCTTTTACTCTGAGTAACTACTTTGAAGATAACAACACACAGTATATTAGCTATTGTTATTCTCCCATTATTTTGTTATGAAATTTTGTTTTATTTTTTCCATAAAATAAAAAAGAAATAGAATGGTATATGAGAGTTTACTATTCAAGGTGATGCATACCCATAGATTAAATTTTGTTAATGTGCAACAGAGTAAAGTGAATAATGAATTATTTCTTGATATTTTACATACAAAGAAAGAGTCTATCAGTTGCCTAAATTCCTAGACTGAAAATATAAATATGGGTGGGAATCTCAGGAATTACTGGTCTGACTTCTATTTCAGAAGACAAAGTAGAGAATTTCACTTTTTTTGAGATTTTCTTTTTTCGAAGTTTCCTTTAGCTGCTTGGAAGGACAGCAACTTGGCAAAACTAATGCCTTTGAATCCACTGTCTGATCTGGTACACAGTAGGTGGCAACACTCAAGAAAACCTACAGCAATGAGATTGGCAAAGAACAAAAGGAAGCCTAACACTATTAGAGATTGTCTGGAATTGTACACATGATCAAGAGATAACCTTTCTTTATGATTTTTTTGAGCATTGATTTATGTGCATGGGTTTTTTTTTAATATTTCCTAAACTTATTTATATTTCTATATTATGCTTTTTCTAGAGTACTTATTATTATGTATGCTAATAATGAGCTTATATTTCTCATGAAAATGACTTTTTGTAATTTGTCTTTCACCAAAAATGGAAATCTGATTTTTGAGCCTGTGTTAATTGAGAAAAGGAATGTGTCGAAAGTGAACTTTGGATTATTCTGAGTTCCTGACAGATTTTATCCCATGGGACATTTTGCTCAATAGCAGATTTTCTTTTTGAATTTAAGAATCTCAGTCTCTCTCTTTGATAATACAAGGTCCTGTCAAAGAAAATTCTGTTTTTTTTTTTTCCTTTAAAGTCTTATGTGGAGGGGAGACACATGGAATCCTACCTTTTCTGAGTTGAAAAAAAGTTTAGAAGTCATCTTATTCAGTCTCTTGGTTTTAAAAATGAGGAGAGTAAGCTTCTAGCTCATATGGCCTCCCTCATGAAGTTTCTGGCTTCCCAACTTAAAGTCAGAAGACTTACGGGAGCCGTCCATCCATTTATTTATTCATTGGGCACCGACGGTCTGCCTGACCTTTGGTCTGCAGGATGAATGGCAGAGAGAATACTAAAGTCAGGGAGTAATAAGCCAAAAGCTAAGGGGGGTGGGGAGTTTCCAAGTGACCCCAGACAAATGATGTAACCAAAGAGATTCTGTTTTCTCCCCTTTTAATTGGCAGTAATAGTAATAATAACAGAGACAATTTCTTGGCGACAGATAGACAAGATGGGAGAAGTAAATGAAGTGAACCATAAGCTTCATTTGGGTTCTCCGGATACTTAACTAAGAAGTGTCTGGTTAACAAAGCCCTCGTG